>OZ026629.1:51196630-51393445 GCA_964020975.1 Hermodice carunculata | reverse complement strand
TGTTGCATATATGTTTTGGTTATCGATTGGCATGTATTTGCTGACAATGAGTGCTGACAGAGGTCTGCTTTTATCACAGATAATGAAGCAATTACTCCATCATGTGAAACATAAGACGGGTCTGTAGTGGATAAATAACAGGAGAAGATATTGCTAATCACAGACATCATGTCATGATGTGGCTGGTGGCAGTCGCCCAGGAAACTGGAGCCACTCTTTAAATATGCGGAATTCAAGGAAAGCCAAGTGTCTACATACATGGATGCTTGCCAACAGAAGTGCCATTGGAAATCTATGAGAAAATACTCAAAAGCTTTGTATAATTCAGTGTTTGTATGTAGACATGTAAAAAAAACCATGTCTGTGAACAAATAATTTCTCAGTCAAGTTTGATCCTTTTTTTTTCAAGTAATATTATAGAATCTACAGGACACCAACAATATCTTTTAGAAAAAGCCAGGAACTGACCAAATCAGGCAGCTGTGACCCCTTCTGTTAAAATGGAACTGTCCACTAAGCTGGAGGTATGTTGTTACTTAAATTACCAAAGGCACAGTTGTACAGGCAGACAATTACAGGACATCGTTCATCAGGTGGGTGTTGATTTTGAACAGTTGGAACTGGGGCAATTGTGTGATGTTGGTCTTTTCTATGCTGGTAATATACCAGAAGTTTCACTGATAAAGAAAGTGAATACTTTTGGGGAATTTGGCTGTTTAAATTCCCATCTGAATATGCATTGCATCACGTGAACTGAAGTCTTAAGCTCTGACTATGATGAGAATTGGCATAATGGGGATGGAACATTTAGTTAATCTTGATGTTATTAAAAGTCTTAGTCAGGAATTAATGATATTGGTTTTGTACAAATCCTCCCATATAGGTACCTGCGATAAAAACCCAGCTCTAATGAGCAACTATGCATTTTTAAGCCTGTGCACTGTTGAACAGACACTTAATTGCCCACCTTTGTTAATTTATTTTTATTTTAAGACAACCTGCAATAGAAAACCCCATTTTGTTGTAGGACAGGTGCCGATAGCACTGTACATATGAGTGATGAACATTCAGAAATTGTACAGCTTCATTTTCACCAACCTAGCTTATTACAGAATCATGTTATTATTTTATAGATTTTTCAAAGGGGGGGGGGGCCGAGGCTTAATTGTAGAAGAAAAAAAAATTGCATAATGTGTTTCACACAGGGACTCTGAAGGGTGAATCGTTTACATGCAAGTATATATAGACCTGGCTGATTAGAACTTTAACATCCTTGAAACATGTAGTGTGTAGTTTCAACAAAAGCACTTCTAATTTTCCCAGACTGCTGGGTCAGCCGGGAAAAGTGTGGTATTTATTGTAAGAAAGGATGCATTCTCTGCGGGGTCATTGAATAAGAGGCAACATAATATGTGCAGTGACCCTTAGACTCGGCAATGATAGGCTTGATTAAAATCTGGTGTTCAGCAGAGCAAAGTTTGGTACAATGACTCTGTTTTTTTTCAGTGGTGATCATCGGGACAACTTATTTTGACATGAGAAATTTAGAAATGATTTTGCACACAAGAATTCCTGATTTTCTTGGTTGTTACCATACAGGGAGCTGTAAGATAAAGTACTTTGCATTTCTACTTCATTTTAGTATTTTTAGGTAACACTATGTGTGATTAACAATTTGAAACTGATCATGAACCATTCATTAGTTTGTTACAGAATATCCTGATAGTAATAAGTCATTAAACAGTCTGCTTCATTATAGTGAAATTAATCACTGATTAGAACTTCTATGTAATTGTAATTACCTATTTTGCAACAATGTATACAGTTTTTGTTTTATCTTGCCACAGGGGACATCCTTGTATGTTCCCAAACTGTGGACACTGTTTACACTGACCACTTTTAAAGGGAAATGATGATGATGATGGTGATTATGATGATGATGATAACAGAAATGATAATAATAGAACAAATACCCATATATATATATGTATATATATATATATATATATATATATATATATATATATATATATATATATATATATATATATATATATATATATATATATACATATACATATACATATACATATACATATACATATACATACATACATACATACATACATACATACATACATACATACATATATATAACAAACAAATATATGTACAGCTGACTGGGTAAGTGGTTCAGAAATAAAAGAAAGGAAGCATGGTTTATCCAAGCTGTAAATGCTGTTATTTAGGACATATGTTTGAGACTGTGTGCATGCAAAGGGCAGGAACAAAACATGCATTTAACAGAAATTTATTATGTCTGTTCAGTGCTTTGTTTCATAAAGATAAATAGGCATGATTTTCTGTTCAAATGGGTATAACATCTATCACTGTGGATATCTTTGCTCTCTGTATGGTGAAAAAAAATGTTGATTCGAAACAGTTTTTAACTCCTTTCAACATTGACCTTAACCCTTTGCTGGCCCAGTGAAAACCAACACCTTTTGGTTAGTGGGCTCCAGGCACAGTGTGCCAAGCACATAAAGACAAGCTTCTGAGCAAGGGGCATGTGATTCTATAGAATATTTATTACAAACTTCACCTTAATTTGTGTGTGAACAAATCAAATTTAAGAAAAATGGGTAAGAAGATGACATATGTAAATCCAAGCACTTTGGGGTGTTTTGAACAAGAGGGTTTAGGGCAATTAGATTGAATTATTGTGAATATGTTATTTACATAAATTTATCCATTTTTGCCTGTGGCCATTGATACAATTTTCTTCTGCCAGAAGGCAGGAGCTGAAGACTGATGATGTCAGTGTACAGACACATGTAAAGTACCCATGGGAAAATGTACACATTTCTGTGATTCCTTTTGAAAATACACATACGCTGTACATGTATATGTTTGGATTTCCCAAAGATTTATTTCTTTTCTTTTCTTTTCTTTTCTTTTCTTTTAAATGAGAAACCTGTTTATTTTTTTTCTAAATGAAATAGATTACTGCATGAAATTGGAAGGAGACGATAACATAAATGTGCCAGGGCAAACAGAAGACTCCTCATTGGTGCATCTTATTTGCATATCAATGATGCACAATTAGGATTTTATATAAACCCCTAATGAGGGGTGGAAGAAAGGGACATAATTTGTGGTCTTACATTGGGTCATAAGAGAGCCACAGGTGCATAGGTGGACATGTGTGTGACAGGGACATGGCAATCATCAGTCCAGGTGGTAGTATGCCCCCAGGCAACTGTTTGGGGTGAGCAGTAGACCTTGTCAAACACTTGCTGCTAATCTACGATCTGGTGGCATGTTTCCAGTGATAGGCTATACCAGTTGCAATAATGTGGTATTTATGATGTTCCTTCAAACTTTAATGTACCTTGTGGGGCCATATAACATACTATATATGTATGTACACAGTCTTAACAATGAGTTATATTCTTTCGTGGGTCATTAAATTTATTCTTACATTACAGCAAAATATCTCATGGGGTTTTGATAAAAGCTATCAGGTCAAACAAGCTTAGGGGCCTGTTCAAAATTGTCATCAAGTTACAAGTGTTCACAAAGTACTTTTTCCTCTAAACACCTTCCCCAAGTTAAGTACTACTAAAATGTTGATTTTGACCTGGATATGTCAATCAACATCTTATATGTTCAGAGAGTAGTACATGTATGTATGAGTCGTGCATCCCGTCCCCAGTAGTCTTCAAATGCTTGTGAAACTGTTGATTGGTCTTGTACAACTTCCAAATGTCCATGTATGTACATTTGTATACATGTCATAGGGTATCCACCTCACAGCTACATGTTAACCCTGGGCACCTAGGGTGCCAGACATACATTGTATTGTTTTCCCCTGTGTCATTTGTCACTCCATCTGTCCAGCTTAAGATTTCAGCCAGAATAGCTTGGAATTGCACATTTCAAGATGTATGAGGTTTGGATATCAGGGTTCTTCTGTCTGACCTCCTGGCATGAAATCTTGATAAGTCATAGTAGAAAAGATGGTCATTATAATGCTTGTGTCATGGATCTGTTGTGCAGTCCGTGCTTGTGTCATGGATCTGTTGTACAGTCCATGCTTGTGTTCACCAAAACAGTCAGAAACAGAGACCATTCTGAGCCTTGAGAACCACATGAACCAGGTCGGCGACAAACTACAACCCTTTTTTACATCATGTTCAACTTTGAACTTTGATGATTCAAACAGCCCGAAAATAGTTAGTTACTACGAATTGCACATTTCAATATGTTTATGCACAGATTCAACATATTGAAAGTAGATTACTATCATGACTATGGAAAGGTCACATAGCAAATAAACTGAAGAAAGCTGCAGAAAAATTTTGATGGAAACTGTTGGATTTTTTAAAATTGCAGTAAATTGAAACAGCAGGCCATCTACACTATGTTCTACAGGATGATCTAGAAGTGTAAAGAGACTACAGAAAAGTCACACTTCGTAAATCAACAATGACCCAGAGTAACCGTCAAATAGAAATTGTAACAATTAAGAGCAATGTAGGCAATGTATTGCCTGCTATCAAACTACATTATACCTGTATGGATACATGTAATACAGAGCCTGGTCTGCTTTGGAGGCAAAGCAGTGCACAGTATGGTCCAAAATGTCTTAATACTTTACCTGTTTGCTGGACTTAGAACTATGAAAGGAGCCAGCATATTGTCAATGATGTGGTCATAATTTAAAAACGAAACCAGATCACTGAGAGACTATTCCTCACATGTATCAATTACATCATGATGGACCTGATCACACACCAAGACCAAAGTATTAGCATGTGGAAAAATGTATTTCTAAAACATGCAATGCACTGCCACCTGTAAATACATGTATTGACAATGTGACCACAATATCTAGAGGAGTATTGATCACAGTTTCACCAGATTTTGTCAGAGATGTACTTTATAATCGATCTGTTCAAAGGCATGCAGCTTCCTCTGATGATTTAAAAAAAATATTTTCATGCCTTTTTGAAAATGTAGGATGCATAATGTTTTCAAGTCATCTCATTTCTGTCAACTCCCCCTATTTGGGTGGAAGTGCCCTGCTTTTGAGACATCAACAGTTTAAAATGAAGCACTTTTAAGGGGAATTTGCCCAATTCCTTTGTTTTGATGCACCTTTGACCTGGATCTTATGATCAAAAAACATTTGGGAGTTGACACGTACATTATCTGCCCATCCATTCTTCCATCCAGTCAATGTTTGTTACCATGATATCTCACAAATGCATCAACACATGCAGCTGAAATGTGATGTATAAGTATACCTCGTGAGGATATAACAAATTTACCAGATTTATGGGTCACTCTGACTTGTTTGTCCATAACTGTGGCCAATATGTTGATGAGCAGGTGTCAGGAGTGCAGAGTGCCTGATTAACCCTTTCCCCCTTGAATTAAGACTGAGTCAACAGCTTTCCTTGGCATGGGTCGGGCACTTAGTGCCCAACCCATGCCAAAGCAAGCTGTTGACCTGGGGCATGTGATCTTGATAAGTCTCATGTACATTTCTCAGTCAAATTGTTTTTCATAACTGTTGAAATTAGTTGAAAACACTGAAGCAGACGACATTTGACCACCAGCCAGTTTTGGCCGGCTTTAGGGGGAAAGGGTTAAAGTCTGCTTGATCTTCAAAGATGTCCTCACATTATAATAATAAACCTGAAGCAAACTGTGGCTACTTGGTGTTTTATTAGTATCTTTGACCCACTTTTCTTGCGTCATGAACTGCTTGTCTGAGTATGTGTTATTCCTCATAACTCAAAAAGTTGTAATCCAATTTTAACAAAATTAAGTGCTTAAGTTAACTTGAGGAATTTTTTTACTGTACTTTATCTTAAAATGTCATATTGTTTCTCATCTGATGAGCTACTTTTTTGAGAATACATTTTCCCTCCTAACTCAAATTACTTTCATTTTCAAAACTGAGGTCCATTGATAACTTGTGGGTAGGAATATTTTCCTTTTCTGCAGAATGAATTATCCCTAAATGTTGAAGGTTGAAGTGATATGACCATCTTAAAAAAACACGAACAAATGTGTTTGTCATCTTGGGGGATTTGTGTTCTTTTTATGATGTCCATCCTTCTGTCAGCACAAAATTTTTTTTACTGGTACCACAATGGTTGGACAGATTTTGCTCAAATTTGATACCTCATGAGGCTAAGATTGGCTGACTAAAGTTCATGGTTACTGTGACCAAATTACCTATACCTCTGAGAAATTAGTGATCATGCAGCATGTGTCCATTTCTTTCTTTCTTTCTTTCTTTCTTTCTTTCTTTCTTTCTTTCTTTCTTTCTTTCTTTCTTTCTTTCTTTCTTTCTTTCTTTCTTTCTTTCTTTCTTTCTTTCTTTCTTTCTTTCTTTCTTTCTTTCTTTCTTTCTTTCTTTCTTTCTTTCTTTCTTTCTTTCTTTCTTTCTTTCTTTCTTTCTTTTCAGTGCATGTTCAACATGGGCATATATTTGACTTTCCTGTAACCTTCATGTCTGTACTTCATGATGTAAAGTGAAGTGAGAGCAGATCAAGAGGTACATGTAAGACACCAGTACATGAGGGGGACATTCCTGAATCCTGAATGCACACATTTTCTCACTTCTTCTGGATTCTGAACTTGTAAAAAAGTTGTTTTAGAGGATGTGTGAGTGGTGTCCCAATGGACAACATTTATTACAATATCGCAAGGAGGATTGACAGTGGTGTCATCAGTTTTGTTGTTGTTTTTTTTTTAATCAGAGATTTACCTTATGGAGCATCAGAAATCTCCTAGAAACCTGCATCTTCCAGTCCTTTTTTTTTTTTTTTGAAGCTCTGCTTACCATACATGTAGGTTGTAGAAGTTAATTGCAATCATTCATGGCTGTCCATCCATACATCCACACATAAACTTCTGAACACAATACTGGCCGGTTTTAAAGTTGTCCCACATCATTTTGAGGACTTGCAAGTGCATAAAATTCTAGACTGATTTTGATCTTGGTGGAGTCACCTGCAGCATTATGCAATATTTGAGTCAAAATGTGATAATCTTGTGAATGCTCTAGCATCCAGGAAATTGAGTGGAATTGTGGATAAAGTCAAAATATTGATTGTTCATGATACTAGTGAGGTCCCATTATCCAAATGTTCATGCTAAAGGTTCCACCCTATGTCCTTAATATTTACATGGCAGCAGAGCACAGCCTAGGCACATGGGCCTCTTGTTTATGAATTTGAAAGTACATGTATGCCAGTAAGTATACAGTGAAACCCCACAAAAGGACTACCTCTGCAGTGGAACCACCTCATGAATAAGACCAGGGTTGCAGTAACCTTGCGTTTTCCTTTAAAGGTAAATTTATGTGCCATCAGTTTCAGAATTAAGAGCAATTGAATGTAGACAGCTTTTAGGTGCCCCTGTAGGTGGTCTTGATAGGAGGGTTCCACTGTATATGGCTTCTGCACAGTGGCGTGATGAGCTTACATGGAATATTTATGGATAATTACATAGGAGCTGTTTGGACTATAATTTTGAAATTGCATTTCTGTATTTACCCCTACTTGACCGACATACATATGTACATACTGTATCTGCGTTATCTTGACTAATAGGCTAAGCTTCCAGAAGGTCAATGGGTCATTTTGTGTTATTTTGTGCCTGAATGATATTTTGCTTTTCATTTTTTTTTGTTTGTTTCTGTTTTTTGTTTTTTCAATGCAGATTTAACTAAATCCACCAATGCAGATTTAACTAAATCCACAGTTTTCTGGTAAAATGTTAGTGAGTGTTTTTTACAGTGCCTCTAGAACAGTCATGCTCTGGCTGCCATGTTCAGTGACTTTTGGATGCTACACTTGCAATGGTACTATGAAAACTTGTTACAATGACATCACCTTTTCCCTGCAAAAATGTCAGGTTCCTGAAATATGTCAGCCTAAACTGAATTAAAAAAGCAAAGAGCTTTGGCTTCAAGTCCCTCAAAACAGGTGTCATTGAGTGAATATGTCGGATATCTGAGTGTTGTCATAATGAGGTTACACTGTACTTGAATTGAAGCACCTTTTATGAGGACTGCAATGTACAGTTCCCATGCTAACTCTGGCAGAGCTGAATGCAACAGAAAAAACATCACTAGCATTGAATGAATTAAGAAAAAAAAAATTGTGGGTGGTGAAGGGTCACTGTGTATTTCATGCTATTTTCTATTGATACTAAGGCTGACATGTGCAGTTTGTCATTTTTAATGACGGGCTTGAAAGCCTGCTTTTATAAAAAAAAGACACAGTGTATATATAGCATGTGAAACAACAAGCTTTCTGGTACGACCTTTTTGTGCATGTCATTTTTAAATTGTTATTAAGATGGCACACAGCTGTGGCTGGTGTAAAGCATTTTTCATGGTTTATGCTGTATATGGAAGTAAACAATTCCACAGAGGGCCTCAGTATGTGACCTTACTTTTGTGTTCATTCCTTGTGTGTCAGTTCATCCAACTGAAACAAGAGCACTGAAGGATTGAGATATTATATTAGTTTATATGTGTATATTTGACCATTTTATGGCAATACATATATAGCAATATTTTTTTACCACCAAATTCTTGTTTTGCCTCTGCATATTAAAGGTAGGTTAACTGTTTATCAGATGGGAATCTTTTGAAAAATATATGTTGCTTTGGTATTGACATATGATCAAAGGAAAAAATTCAGTGCTTCATAATTTATTCAGAAAAGGCATGATGGATAAAACTGTTGATCATTCATGTCAGAGCAATTTTAAATGCAGTCTGTGGGGGTTAAAATCATATGACTGGTGACCATAATGGAAAAATTTTCATGTACAGGTATTACAATATCTTGTTCATTTTACTTCAGTATGTAAAAGGGTAATAATATATTATACATGTATATCCACAGGCATATGACTGGGACGATGTATCGATACAGTCGTGTATCGTGATACTTGGCTTCAAGAATTGTATATCTAATCGTGAAGACAATATTTAGATACGTATCGTATCGTAATATTCTTCATGAATAACTTCAAAAAGATAAACAGTGCAATGTGTATTCCCTCAAAATGCATAATTTCTTATAAATGGTGCATCTATCATTCCCTAACCAAATTACATTTCAAGACACAATCATGACAATAATGTATGAAACGATGAATTATTCTGCTATTTCCTAGTTTGTACATGCACCTCCTTGTGGAGCAAATACATGTATCAAGATATGTACCGTAACGTGAATACAGTGTATCGTCCCAGCCCTACACAGACACAGGTGCAGACATAAGCATCACACGCACGCACGCATGCAGGCACGCACGCACACACACACACACACACACACACACGCACATGTATATAGTGGTCCTTGTCACCAGAGGCCACCTCTGCTGCTGTACAAGTGACCTTAAAAGACAGGTGGTCACACACATGATATTTCTGTGCTTGAGAAAGCAAAAAAAAGTTAAGACATTGCCCAGTTTCTCCATATGTTCAATCCAACTGAGCCCTTAGTGCACCCATAAAAGATAATGATCATCAGAGCAGTCAGTGAAGCAGTGTCCTCTCCACAAAGAGGGGGTGGTTCTTTGCTCCCTTCCTTCAACTCCCTGCCTTTTCATTTTTCTCCACCTTCATTCTCAATATTAGGCATGTCCTTCACATCTTATGATTCCTTGAAACTTGAAATTAAAAGCAGGTTGTGGAAATTTGGAAAAGACGAACACAGCAATTCAAATAATTAACTAGAATATTTTATTTGCTTGTTAGCAAATCTGTCTGGGTGCCTGGAGAAACTGCAATGCAATGTATGCAGCTGTGACATAAGCTCCAAATGTGTAATGGCATGTTAACAGTATGGCCAAGTTGGTGAAAAGTGTTGCAGAATGATATAGGTTGACATGTCTAGCTTTGACCTTTCAAGGTCACTCTAGATAAAAAAAGACAACACCGTATGAAAGCTTATATGTCATTTCCTACTCATGTTCAATGGTAACTATGGCCCCAAAGTGCATCGTTTTCCATATACAGAGATTCTAATGCTGTGTGGCCTTGCTTTGACCTTTCAAGGTCACTCAAGGTCAAAAAAGGCAGCATGAAAGCCTATATATCATTTCCTATTCATGTTTAACGGTAACTATGGCCCTAAAGTGCACCCTTTTCTATATACAAAGATTTTCATGGTGCGAGACCTTGATTTGACCTTTCAGGGTCACTCAAGGTCAAAAAGGACAGCACCAGGTAAAAGCCCATATGCCATTTCCTGTTTAATTGTAACTGTGGCCCAAAAATGCACAGTTTTCGAGATACAAGCTCATATCACTTATACATACTCTTACTCATAGCCAGAAAATTTGACAGATTTGAATTGTCCAGTGTCTCAAATTTGCATAATGTTTATAGTAACAGGCTCAACAATATGTCTATGTGATAGGCCATCCTAAGAAACATATATTTGCCATTTTAAAACATGTCACTGTCTATAATAATTTTGAAGATATTCAAGATCTAAGTTTTGGGTATTAACCTTATTTGCATAAATGTAAATCTTAAAACTTCAGCTCATGCTTCATTGGATGCACCTATGGGACAGGCCTATGTATTGAAGTTGGAATGGCATCTCTGTCTATAATAGTGTTGAAGATATTCAAGACTGAAATTTTGGTAATAGTTTTGAAAATGTTCAAGATTGAAATTCTGTGTATTCTAATTTGCATAAATTTAAATATTACAACTTTGGCCCATGATTCATTGGATGTGCCTATAGCACAAACCTATGTATTGAAGTTGGAATGGCATTTCTATCTATAATAATTTTGAGGATATTCAAGATTTAAATTTTGTTTATTCACCTAATTTGCATAAATTCAAATCCTACAATTTTGGTTCATGGTTCATTGGATGCTTTCATAGCAGAAACCTATATGTGGAAGTTAAAATTGCATCTCTATCTAATATATTTTTGAAGATATTCAAGATTTAACTTTTAGGTAATCATCTAATTTGCATAAATTCAAATCCTACAAGTTTAGTTCATGGTTCATTGGATGCACCTCTATCATAAATCTATATATTGAATTTGGAATGGCATTTCTATCTATTATAGTTTTGAAGATATTCAAGATTTAAATTTCCAAAGTGCCTTAATCAGCATAATTTAGATTTTACAACTTTTGTTTACTGTCCATTAGATTGGCAGATGTCACAAACCTATATGCTGAACTTTGAATTTTGTATATATCTGAAATAGTTTTGAAGATATGGAGCTTTTAAATTTTAATTGCCCCTAATTAGCATAATTTTGAACATAATGACCATTCCAAATGTGAGAGACAACTTCCCTACTGGGTGTATTACCGTGCCAAGTTGAAACAGTGTAGCTTGCACGGTGTCAGAGAAAAACTCTGGACAAATTTGGCGGAAAAAAAGAAGAAGAAAGAAAGAAAGAACTTTACAAAAACAATATGTCTGAGTGCCAACCCAGACATAATTAATTGAAAACACAATTTTGGTTTTCATAGGAAAAAGGTGCTTTATTTGTGGACAGCTTATTTTCCCAACCAGTGCATTGTTGTAATATACACTGCATTTAAAGCTGTCATTTGAAATTTAAAAAAAAAAAAAAAAATCCAGTTCGTCAAAATGGGCATATGATACTGTGAAACTGAAAAGAATAATTTTACGAGACTGTGGTTGACAGGAGAGATTATGGGAGAGAGGAGATGTTTCTGCTGCACATGCAAAGTAAATGTCCATGTATTTATTCTGATGAGCTACAGCTAAAGTGGTCCCTCAGGGGAAGACACTGTATATCACGACAGGATAAACAGAATTGACGTAATTGTACATTGCCTAATTAAGCAGCTCTTGCTAACATCTACTCCAGCATTAGAATCCCACCCAGATGGTAACGACCACTGTAAGGTGAGGAGACCATTGTATCCTGGCTTATATTACATGAGAATTAGGTTTTGTTGTGGCATTGAGTGGAGATGGGTGTCTATGATATGCTTCTGCGAAGTGAGCAGTTATCAAGGCTGACAATACTCGAGATGTCATCCGTTACTTTCCCTTGTTGAACAGCAAATTACCTTCAGTCTCGCCCACACATCACTCACATGTATGGACTGTTTTGATCTGGCGCCTGGTGTTTTATTGGAGAATGTTACTTATTGCAGTTTAACCACAGTGTATGGTGTCTTGGCTGTATAAATGTATGATAAACTGCAGATGACTAGATGAGCCCAAAATATACCAATTTAATTTAATAATATATAGTGCATGAGAATTGGGTGATCAGGAACATGTGAGTAACAGTGCTGTTATTTCCTGATGTAGAGAATTCTTAGCTCTGCTGACCTAAGTTTACTGAGCTTATGCAATTGCTCATGTCTGTCTGTCTGTCTGTCTGTCTGTCTGTCCTTCCCTCCCTCCCTCCCTCCCTCCCTCCCTCCCTCCATGGACTGTTTGCTTGTGGATGCAATACAGTCCACAGTTTTCAAGGTAGTCTTATACAACTTTCAGAACTTATTGAATATATGGAATTCTAAGTCTATCAATATTGATGGTGTCACATATAATATTATGGAATATATCAGTCAAAATTTGAAAATCTTTTGAACACCCCAGCATCCTTAATATATGATGGATCTTTATGAAATTTATGGGAAATGTTTATGAAGCAAATATGTTGATGCAGAACAACACTTGTGCTGCCACATATAGGTCAACAGAAAATACCATCCAATATGTGTTGAGATTTATCAAGTTCATTATTTTGAGAAGTGATAAGGCTAATTTTACCTAATGTACAACTGATTGCATGTCAGCATAGCATTAAGCTCAGGGACCTCTTGTCATTTCCTAATGATCTTTTCAAACTTAGTAAGGAAGAACCTTTTGTGGGTCATTATCCAGTTTAATCTGAATTAATTTAACTTTGCTACATTCGTACTCTTGCTTGTTTCCCTGATACTTCTAAAGCTTGAAGTTGAGAGCCTGGTGAAGAAAGTTCTCAATGAAGGATTGATATGAAATGTGAATCAAATAATGAATTTAAAGTCTCAGTGAAAGGTCCAAAGTGCAAAAACTGCAAAAATTAATATCCTGGAAAATAAATTTAGTCACAGTATTCAACTGGTCATGGTTCAATGAATTTTGAAGGTTTTGTATCAGGTTTCTTGTTCAACTTTTTGGAAATTCTTCAGACTTGATGGGAGTGTACCTTGACTTGGTCTTTATGAATATTGTTCATTAAGGCAGTACTGTTGTTATTCCTGATTTTAGAGGAATTTTAGTTCAGCAGAATTGCCAATCAACTGACCTGACATTTTAGTCCCAGGTTAATCTGTTTGTAGTATTACGTGGTCCAATTTAAACAAAAAATCATCTGTTGTCTGTCAACAATTCACATTTTTGACTCTTTGGAAAACTGGAGACCAGATTATCTTCAAACTTGGTGGAAATGTACCTTGGGTGTATCTCTGCCAAGTTTGTTCAACAATTTGTAGTCCACTGTGTTAGGGATTTTTAGCTCAGCTGATTTGTCAGTCAGCTGAGCTTAGGTTAGTCAGTCGACTGTCATCTGTCCCTCTGTTATTGTCCATTTCTGTTCACTTTTAATATGTTTTACTTCCCCAAACCATTGGCCAGATCTTCTTCATACTTGGTGAGGATACAGTGAAGCCTGTCTTCAAAGACCACTCTTGAGGGATGACCAAGTTGTGGTGTTTCAAGACAGATGGTCTTTCACAGGAGGTAAAAATAACGTGAAAGGTACAAAGCAAAATATCCTTAAAAGGTGGGCTTTCTATGCAGGTGGTCTCTCATTAGAATGGTCTCTTAAGACAGGTACTACGGTATACCTTAGGTGGGTCTGTACGAGATATGCTCAGTTGGTCTTGCTCCAGTGATTTTTGGATTTTATATGAATTTTATTGTGAATGTTTGGAAAAATCTGAAACCACTTGGCCAATTGCTTCAAAATTGCATAGGAACACTTTGGGGGACCCTCAACCCTTAATCAAGTCACCAGGTGGTGCTTTCTTTCTACTTTTTTAACAAATTGTTTTGTGTTGTGCTATTTTTGGCTTTTTCTCCAAATTGTCACTCAGATTGTTTTGAAAATTGGTGAAAATGCAGTTTGTGGAAGGGTCAAACAAATTCATTCACCAGGTGGTTTTGCTATGGATCCCTGATTTTTAAAGAATGTTTTATTTCGGGTACTTGTCATTTAATGCACATGTTCTCATTGATTACTATGTACCTCAATGGGAATTGCAATGCAAATTCACATTTATGACTTTGTCTCCAAAACTATTAAACAGATCCACATCAAACTTGGTGGGGATGTACCTTGGGTGAGTCTCTATGAAATTTGTTCAAATGGTGATGCTCCAATGATTTTTGTATTTTCAATGAATTGTTTGGTCATATTTTTGGCAAAATCTCTAAGAATTTTCTCTGAAACTGTTTGGCCAATAGACCAGTTCATAGGACTCAGGTTTGTTTGGTTCACTTCAGGAAGCACACCCTGCTTTGTTTACATTTTGTGCTCAACCATGCTGGCCGGATTAAGCGAGGAGGATCAGAAAGTAAAAAAACAGGATGTGCTTGGATTTAATGAAAAATCAAACTGTCAGGAAACTAAAAATGCATGTTTCACCACTGATGTGACATTTTCGGTAAAAGATTTGTACTGTTCAGCAAATTCCATGCTGCATGCACTAGCATTAGCTGTGGCATCCATTTTAAACATGAAGGCATGGGCAAGACTCGGCCACTTTCTGATTGGACAGTAAGACCAACAGTGCAATCCATGATTAATTAAGGGCGGGAAAAGTTCGGTACAACTCGGTATGAACAGGTCTGTTGTTTTGAAATTGCATTGGAGCACATCTGAGGACCCCTAGACCATATTTTGTTCAAGATGTACCTGTAGTGCTGCCAGTTTTTTATGTCTCTCTGTGCAACGTGGGGGATATATTGTTTTGCATCAGCCTTTTCCACTTCTTCTTGTTCTTCAACGCACAATAACTCAAGAAAAATTTGACTTGGGAAGCTGAAATTTTTTTGAAGATGTTCCCATTTAAGACCTTGCTTGGGATTGCAAATTAGTGACCTTGACCCATTTTTCAAGGTCACGTGGGGATTACATGTAAAATCTACACGAATGCGATAACTCTGCAAGGATTTGACTTGCATGTAGGACCCTGAAATTCCGCATGATTTAATTATGTACTTTAATACAAACTAGGTTGGGATTGCTGATGATGAACTTGACTTATTTTGAAGGTCACAGGACTGCTTTTTAAAAATCATTGCAGACACACTTGAGAAGGATTTGACTTAGGAGGTTCAAATTTTGTATGATTATGTTTCTATATAAGACCTTTATAAGACCTCACTTGTCATTGCAGATGTTTGACCTGACCTATTTTTGAAGGTCACAAGCACATCCTTGAAGTTGCAGAATCGGTAAGGCAAGAAAGACTCGAGGTGGCAGCTTCAAATTGTGTGATTATGTATCTGTATAAAAGCTAGGTTGAATTTGTATTGAGTTTATGGATGGATGACCTTGATCTATTTTTCAAGGTCACATGGCCATTTCCTTTAAATAGTTAGCAGCTGCAATAACTCCAGAAGGAACTTAGGAGGTCGAAATTTTGTGGAATGAGTACTGGTAAGGGCCCACGGGGAAATATGATTTTTTGTTGGAAAATCAGCCTGTTCTACTTTTCAATTTTTTTAAACAGATTTTTGTATATATTAAAGCTTTTTTTGACTTCTCCAGAACCACCATTCACATTGTGTTGAAACATGGTGCGAATGTACCTTGCAGGAGGGTGAAAAAAGGCGGATAACAATGTGAATATTATGCAGAACTGTGAATTTTAATGAATGTTTTCATTTGGGTACATGTTCATGGATGCATGTATTCTTATTGATTACACTGCAAGTCTGTGGAGATTGCAATGCTGATTTACAGTTTTTGACTTCTCCAAAAGCATCAGCCAGATTCACTTCAGACTTGGTGGGGATGTACTCTAGGTGGGTCTCTATTGAATGTATTCAACTGGTCGTGCTTTAGTGATTTTTCATTTTTCTAGTTGACTTTTACATTCAGGTTTTTTTTTCATAATATCAAAAAAAAAAAAAAAATTCTTAAAAGCAATTGCTTTAAAATCGCACAGGGACACATCTGAAGTCCTCCAAGACCCTAACTTGTTTGCCATGTGTAAATTTTTTCAGTATTTTTCATGATTTTATTTTCACTTTTTTTGACTTCTCCCAAACTGCTTGTTGGATTCTCTTCAATCTTTGTGGGAATGTGCCTGGGCTCAATCTGCAGTATTTTTGTTCCGTTGCTGGCATTTCCTGATTTTTAATAAATTATTGAAACAAAGAATTATTGATAAGGGTACATGTACATGTTGGCATTGTTACTAGAGGAATATCAGCAACTGTGACACTTTGGCTTTCGCTTGATAATGGAGGATTCTCGGCCCATGCTTACTATTAAATCTGAATAGGGAAGTATGTACATTTATAAGGTTCTTGTTGTGTTGTTGATTTTGACCTTGAATGGTCAAACTGGCATCTTGACTTACATGGGTAACGATGGATTCTTTGCCCATGGTTACTATTTAACAATAAGAAATTGTGTATGGGGTTTCTTATATTGTTGTTAATTTTGACCTTTAGTGACCTTGAACGGTCAAAGAAGCATATTGGATTTTTTTCTGGGTAATGGTGGATCCTGTCACAAAATGATGACTCCAACTCTGTGAGTGAGTGAAGACTTTGATATTGCACACAGTCATGATTGTCTTACAGAAATATGACCTTGATATTATTTTGAAGTTTGCAGGACCACTTCAGTCTCTGTATACAAGGTCAGCTGAGCACGGGACCATCACACGTCTCTAGTTTTTAGAATGTTTTTGTTCTTTTTGGGAGTTAACCTTTAAAAAAAAAAAAACTCAAAACAGTTGGCCAGTTGTCTTGGAATTGCACAGAGATACTTTTGGGGATCTTTAGACCTTAATTTGTTTCTCCAGTGGCAGTATGATTAAAAAAAATGATGAATTTTTGTGTGTTTATATTTTTTTTGAGTTCTCAAAAACTGAAGCTGAAGAAATTACATGTTATTGTGTTCCATGTAGCTAGCTTCTGGAAGTACATGTAAAAGGCCTAAACATTTTTGCTATTCTTTAACCCATATATTTATTAATTATGCCCCCCTTCGAAGAAGGTGGGGCATATAGCGTTTCACATGTCGTTCGGTCTGTCGTTCGGTCTGTCGGTCGGTCGGTCGGTCTGTCTGTCGGTCGGTTGGTCGGTAGACTGTGGTTTCCGCACAATAACTCAAGAAGTTTTTGAGCTAGGACTTTGATACTGTGTAGGTGTATCATTTTAGTCAAAAGCTAGGCGAAATTTGAAGATGGGTTACCTTGACCTAATTTCCAAGGTCACAGCGGTACCTGAGTTAACTTTGGTTTCCGCACAATCACTGAAGAGGTTTTTTAAGCTTGGACTTTTATATTGCACAGGATTATAGTCCATATTTGGGGCTAGGCGAAGTTTGAAGATGGATGACCTTGACTCCATTTTAAAGGTCACAGAGCCACTTTACTGAATATGGTTTCATGCTTTCTGCATGATAACTTATACCTTGGAGCTAGAACTTTTATATTGCACGGCTTTATGGTTCTCTGTAAGTGCTAGGTTGATTTTGAAGATGGGTGACCTTGACTTAGTTTTCAGGGTCACAGAGAGATTGTAGAATTCCTGTGGTTTCCGCACAATAACTCAAGAAGTTTTTGAGCTAGGACTTTGATATTGTACAGGTGTATCATTCTAATCAAAAGCTAGGCGAAGTTTGAAGATGGGTGACCTTGACCTAATTTCCAAGGTCACAGTGGTACCTGAGTTTATTTTGGTTTCCGCACAATCACTGAAGAGGTTTTTAAGCTATGACTTTTATATTGCACAAGATAGTAGTCCATATTTGGGGCTAGGCAAAGTTTGAAGATGGATGACCTTGACCTCATTTTAAAGGTCACAGAGCCACTTTACTGACTGGTTTCATGCTTCCTGTGGTTTCTGCACAATAACGCTAGAAGTTTTTAAGTTAGGACTGGGATACTTTACAGGTCTATAGTTCTTGCTAAGGGCTAGAAGAATCTTAAAGTTTGGTGACCTTGATTTAATTTCCAAGGTTACGCTGGTACCTGAGTTAACTTTGGTTTCCACATGATAACTGAAGAGGTTTTTAAACTAGGACTTTTATATTGCACTGGATAATTGTCCGTATTCAGGTCTAGGTCAAGTTTGAAGATGGGTGACCTTGACCTAATTTCAAAGGTCACAGAGCCATTTGGTTGAATACTGTTTCTGCATGATAACTTGCATTTTAGAGGCAGCACTTTTATATTGCACAGCTTTATGGTTGCCTATAAGGGCTAGTTTGAGTTTGTAGATGGGTGACCTTGACCCAGTTTTGAGGGTCACACACAGACAGTAGACTTCCTTTTTTTTTGCACAATAACTGAAGAAGGTCAAGTGAAAATGAGTGACCTTGCCATAATTTCCAAGGTCATAAAGCCACTTTGCTGAATATGGTTTCTAAATGATGACCAATTTTTCAGCTATAACTTTTATATTGCCCAGGTTTTTAGTCGTTTTTTAAGGGCTAGGTTAAAGTATAAAGATATGTGACATTGATGTATGATCAACCTTCACTAATTTTGTAAGGTCATGAGTGCCCCTTGTACCACTATCAATAGGGTAGCGAGGGCAAGGGTAGCGACGGCAAGGGTAATGAGGGAGGGGGGCATCTATGTTTTACAAATATATCTTGTTATAATTGTGATTTACAAGCCTATGTCATGTAACAAAACAAGGTCACTAGGTCAATTATCTGGGTCCAACTTACTGTAGGCATGAGGAGAAGGGGTATATTTTGAGTAATCTGTAATTTTGTTTTAATTCTATTTCAGTTGCAGTTAGCATAGAACACAAATTTATGTTGAAGCATTTTCTACTAGAAAATATGATAGAAGGAAAAAAATTTAAAAGTGAAATCACCATCACTGGATTGTAATTATACTCTAATTTTTGTGATAAATCTGCATGTTTCAGAAATCATATGAGATGGGATGGTCAGCCACTTGGTCGTAGACAGTGAAGATGAGATGGGGAGCAGTCATTTTCCTGGTGTTGGGTATTTACTTGGCATACAGCCTCATTGACAGGTTTGACCCAGGCAAGTATATTAGAATAGTCTCTGTGTGCTTGGATCAGCCAACAAATCTTAAGGACTGGTAAGACACCAAAAAAAAATATCACTTTAATCAATCCTAGCTCAAAATGCATTTGCATTAGGATAACAAATCATGTGTGTGTGTAATCGTCATACTCTAAAGAATTTATATGTCCCCTATTTGGGTGTCTGTGATGTTAATTGTTGAATAAACAATTTAAAGTTGACCGCAAAGCATCCACACTGTAAAGGTCGATATAAGTCCCTAATTATTTGTGATAAAATCATAATTACACTTGCATCTTAATCCTGACATATTGGGAACAAAAAACAATCTTCGATTTTTTATGGTTGATTAAGTTTTTCTGTTATTCCTCCTCAAAGTTTGACGTTTCAGTTTTCCCTTTGATTTCCAGGATATTCATTGTCTTCATTTCATAGAAAAAGAATGCAGCAAAATTTTGAAAATCCCTGAAGCGTTGTTGCAGTTCAGACATTACAGAATCAAAAGCCATTAACCAGATTAAATTTCGCTTAGCTGTTTTCTTGGAATAACTATTCTTAGGTTGGGTTCTGGTTCCATTATTCTTTATGAGAAAACAAGCTTCAAAGGCCTTTGATATTGATCATTTGCCTCTGAAACAATACCGTTTGCTCAAGTTGTGCTAATTTGTACAAAACGTAGCAAACATCGTCCCTTAACATTTGGTGAGGTTGTCAATCAATTATTGGCCAATCACATGACTGAAAGAGCCTTTGAAGTATGGAAAACATTATTCAGTGATCTGTCAAACGGCGACAGCGACAATCTGGTTTCACAGCGTGTCGTCATGGAGGCGGCCCTTCGGGCCGTGACCTCAAGCCTGGCAACAAAAGTTGTGTTGCTTTGCTTCGGTGGGGCGGCCTATGGCCGCTCGTGGTCAATGGACAGATGGCAGGTGTCTCCATTCATTAGAACTCAAAACAAGCAATAGAACTACAAAGTAAACCACTAAAGCTATGATATGTCTGCATGTTTGCATTTTTTTCCCTGCCCACAAACATACTTTTGGGATGGCGCCTATTCGCGGTGCTGCTGTGATACCGCTTTCCTTGTGCCATGGTCCGTTGCCACCTATAACCACCTGACAGGCTGTTAAGTATAATTGATGGGTGGCATTATTCTGTTTGGCGGCTGCATATCAAAAGAATGGCACATGGACATTCGGATGTCTACTTGCCTGTGCGTTTCTCTACTTTACTTAGAAGCTTGAAATTTTGACCACTTATAGAAAGGACATTCACCTTTAAAATCCGTTAAAAATCTCAAAATCAGCTGTGCAAAGGTTTTGGTGTCTTACCTGTCCTTAAAGAATGAAGTTGTTATATATTAAATGGGTTTGAAACAAGATGGAAACTACTACATAGAAAAATAATAAAATAACGTTGACTGATAATGATGTGTCTGGTGTCACACTGGCCAGTGCACAGAGAATAGGACTTTGTCCTTGCCCTCATAGATGAGCAACTTCTTAGATAGATGTGATCCACAATGCTCATTTAAAATGTTTCTTCTTTTTTGTTATTTTTGCTGTTGTGTGTTTTTTGTTTGTTTGTGCTTTTTTTGTGTGTGCAAAAACTAGGTAGAAAGAATAAATTGAAGGATATAATGCTGCCATCTAATTTACTGAGCCAGAACAAACTTACTTGATCTCACATTGAGGGGCACTCTCATGTCATAACTTTGCAGCCAGCATGAAGGGGAAGCGTGTCGTGCTGACTGGGGCATCAACTGGCATTGGGGAGCAGATGGCCTATCACTATGCCAAGTTAGGGGCTAAACTCCTCATCACTGCCAGGAGAGAAAACAGGCTCAAACAGGTAGAGTGCAGATGGGACTTTTGGCTTCAGCACACAGAACACCTGAAATATGTGAAGTTAGGTATTGTGGTTGGTAATCATATACAAGACTGGAAGAAGCTTCAGACTTAATGTGGCCTCACAGCATAATCTCTTAAATGTCCTTTTGGCATGTTTAAAGAGCATTTTGTGTGGCAAGATTATTTATGACAAGAGCCACAACAGTCACTATTTCACAGTCCTCAGAATACTAGAAATTTGTATTTTGCTCTGCTTTTGCCAATTATATGATATAGAAGCAAGATTATCAAATTGGAAATTATCGGATATGTTCAGTTTTGTTTATGATTTATATTTTGTTTGTATTGGTCTCACAATCTTCGGATGAGTGTAATTTTTAGCTGAGCTGTCTTGTTAGCCAGCTAGACTTGTCTTATGGTCTCTCACCTATTGTCTCTCTGTCTGTCAACAATTTACATATTCAGATTATCCTCCAAAAAAGAAAACAGCTTGATGCTCTTCCTCTTATACTGTGATGGTATCTCAGCTCCAAATGGTCAATGTTAATGTTATTTCATCATGTATGCATACATGTACAAAATTATCATTTATTATACTGGCAATTACCACCAGTGCATTCAAGGCCAGAGGAACATAGGTGTCACAGTCCTTTTGTATAAACTATGCTGTGTATGTACATTAAAAAAAAAAAACCGTGCCAAGTGCTGTTCTACATTGTTTATTTGTTTTAGGTGATTGCAAAGTGTCGTGAGGTTGGGGATGTAAATGGAGAGTATTATTACCTACCTGCAGATATGTCGGACATGGCTTCCACTAGACAACTCATCAAGGTGAGTCATAGAACAGGCTATGTATTGCAACACTATATATGTGTATATATATATATATATGTGTTTTTGTCAGGCATTTTATCGTGGCCTTCACTAGAAAACTCACAAGGACCTTGGATGGACTGATGTTCTCCAATTAGTTAATCAGAGATTATCAAAAAACAAAATATTATTCTTGACATGCTGGGCCTAACATTTTACATGTACTGTTAAACTGTCTTTATTTTCTGCTGTGTGAAATAGAAATAGTTCATTTGGTAAGAAACTCTTCTATATAGTGTCATCTTAGGCAGCTCTTTCTGGGAAATGTGTTCATGAATAAGCCTTTAAACATGATGAAAATACATGATTCATAATTACACATTTCATTTTTTAGCCCAGCTGATTTGTCAGTCAATCTTTCTGTTGTCTATACTTTTCATCCAGCTGCAATCTAGAATTTACCTTTTCATCTTCTCAAAAAAACTTTGGCCGAATTCTCTTCAAACATGGTTGGAATAAAACTTGTGTGAGTCCTACCAAGTTTTTTCAACTGCCACACTTCTTATTTGTATTATTTTTGGCAAAATTTCATTTCTTTCTTTCTTTCTTTCTTTCTTTCTTTCTTTCTTTCTTTCTTTCTTTCTTTCTTTCTTTCTTTCTTTCTTTCTCTCTCTCTCTCTCTCTCTCTCTCTCTCTCTCTCTCTCTCTCTCTCTCTCTCTCTCTCTCTCTCTCTCTTTCTTTCTTTCTTTCTTTCTTTCATTCATTCATTCATTATGCCCCCTCCTACTAGGGGCTTTTTCCTTCTGTGCATTCATCGGTGTGTCCGTCCATGTGTCCGTCTTCTTTTCATGTCCGGGCTATAATTCACTTGCTCTTCAACTTGGATTAATGAAACTTTACACAAACAGGTTTATCTATATATTAGGGTGTGTCATGTACCAAAATTAGGTCACTACGTCAAGTATCTGGGTCACAGTGACATAGCCTTATAAAATCGTGTTTGGGCTAGAATTTGTTTACTTTTTAAGTTAGTATCATGAACTTCACACACATACATCTTGACCTAAAAGGTGTGTCATGAAACAAAACTAGGTCACTAGGTCAAGTATCTGGGTCACAGTGATACATTCATGTAACACTACATAACATTTCATGTCCAGGCTGGGTAATGGTGATAACCTATTTTTATGAACCACAGTAATTCCAATATGAGACCTGTGATTAGCAAGGTTTTAAATGAGGCAAGGGGGCATGGATCTAGCAATCTCTGATTGCATTTTAATTAAATTATTTTGAGTTCTTTAAAACTCCTGGCTCAATATTTCATCAAGCCTTGTAGCAATATATCTAGGTAAATCTTTCCCAAGGTTTTTGAGCAGAATGTACTCTTGCCGTTTTCTGCTTTTTAAAGAATGTTTAATTTGCTTCACGTTCAATTAGTGCATACATGATCCTTGATCACTATATATTTGCATGTTGATGGGTGAGCCAGTGCAAAACCCCACATGCAAACAGCAACTTCTTTGAACTTTGGCTTAGTTTAATGAAACTTCACACACACATTTCAGAACCCATGGATGTGTCATGTACCAGAACTAGGCCAGAGGGTCAAATGTCTAGGTCACACTGATAAATTCATGTACAGTGATAAATTCATGTATTATTCAACTCTGGTCTCCAAATTCTGTCTTTTTAGGTGGGGCTCCGTAAGGAGACCCCCTCTCATGTACATTGTACATAGTAGACCTAAAAAGTTCAATATTTGAAAACCAGGAACTATTCCTGTCGTGTTAATAGTCCTGATTTGTGACAAGACTTTATTCTTAACATTTGATATCGGCAAAATAAACAAGACTGATACCTGAAGGGTTTAATAAGAGAAAATACTCTGTCACCACTGGTCATAATTGCTGAAAATGCCTAACTGTTAGCTGAAAAAGCCTAACTGTGAGAATATGTCATCCGACGAACGTATGTATTCTGGTGCAAACAAGAAACAGATTTTAAAAAGGTGCAAGTTATTTTCTTTCATTTGTGCTCTTAATGGTAACACTGGTATTACTGCTCATTGCTGATGTAAAATGTAGATATTCTTTATCGATCTATGCACATTATCAGGACCTTTCTGTTAAAAGAAGTTCCGTATCTTGCTTGTATTCGTGGGTGAATGTGACCTCAATTCTGTGAACACCGAACTTTTGTCAGCTCAATGAGGCTCTCCGTAGGTTTTTGCATATCCAGGCAGTTACCAGTCTGAACACGTCCAAAGATGCATCAGACGGAAAAAATCCATTGAGCATTTATTACAGTGATCTAAAAAGTCCACGAGAAAATGTAATCAAGTTATCACTTCCCCTTACAAGTCTTGTGCAAGTACGCTGTTTTGGCGCAATAACAATATGTAAGTGCTTTAAAGTTGCATTCCGCGATATTTCATACACGTACCTATCCACGTAATTCATCACTAATCATGCGTCGAAGGACCGTTGTGCCTTCGTTTTGGTCAATAAACATGATATTTTGGCGGCAAGAAAGAGTTTTTACATTCGACCATGCAAGTGTTGTTTGTAACGGCATTCGGCCATGCACAACGGTTCTAGGGCAATTCCTCGCTGATGAGAGATATATTTAGAACCAGTTGGCTCTCGCCGGTCACGTGGCGTGCGCTATATTGCGAGAGCAAAGCACAATTGCATGCAATCTCCACGTGCTTGCAGAGCCGTCTGCGGAGACAGAGTGAAACTGTGAAATACCACTATTTTTTTGGTCGTCAACGAGAATAGAATTTTTCATGTCATTAACTGTGCTTGATCATATTTTAATCATGCATGTTCGTATCGCAAGACTCAATGATAAATGGACGAGTTTGTACGCTCATCGGTGCCTATGTTGTTTGTTCAAGCCTACGGCCTTCGCATCGTTCGAACTTGAAGACGACGGCATGCAGTCTTACATAATGTTCCGGTGTCAATGACAATGTTTGACACATTTATTGACGAAAAACAGCAAATAAAGCTTTTATGTATGGTGTTCATTTTGATGCTAAACTTGTGCATGTTTTTATAAATTCAAGTCGCGATCGTTTGCTATGGATTGTGTTTGTGTTCAATTGGTATATATTTTGATAGACATATTTGTTTGCGTTAGATTACAAAAGTGTGGAAAACGAGCAAATGAGAACACACATGGTCGCAAACAATAACACATGATTGTCATCTTCACCGTTCACTGCAAATACAGATTCAACTTGGAACATATTGACCTCAAATCTCAGGAAACTAAATTTTTATGCAGTGAAACAAACGTCGTTTCCAATTTCAAGATTTGTCTATAATTTGGTACCAGCAGTTCTAGGATGCAGGTACCTCCGTTCCATTGGTTATTAATGTTACAGCAAAGATGCTAGAAAAAGCCGTCCTTGAGGGTCGGTAAGGGGTTTCTCGTACTGGCGTACTGTTTTTTTTTTTTTTTTTTTTTTTTATTTATTTACCGTACTGGAAGCCGTCTTGTTTTACGTACTTCGTACTATCCAAAATTTTGAAAGATTTTTATTTTCCGTACTGCGTACTCTAGAAGAATAATTACCTGTACTAGCGTACCGAACCCCCCCCCCTCTTCTTGGTTACAGTGAGCAAAACACCATCTTCATGCTTATCTGCAGAGAGAGAGAGAGAGAGAGAGAGAGAGAGAGAGAGAGAGAGAGAGAGAGAGAGAGAGAGAGAGAGAGAGAGAGAGAGAGAGAGAGAGAGAGAGAGAGAGAGAGAGAGAGAGAGAGAGAGAGAGAGAGAGAGAGAGAGAGAGAGAGAGAGAGAGAGAGAGAGAGAGAGAGAGAGAGAATTCGTCGTGTTTCCTACCAAAAATTTTGTTTTAGGATGTTTGTTTTATTGACGATGCACTGCATTCGTAACAAATCAAAATCTGTATTTCGTTTTTTCTCTCTTTCTCTTCTTAGATCTTGTCAATATTATCGTCTGAATAATTTTCCTCGCGGTGTTCCTACCAACTCTACACTATAGTAGATTGTTCCAATGCAATTAAGCAATCATATATTTCGAGTTTGCATCATGGTATGATACATTTGAAATCCTCAGTATTTTTTTTTTCATCGCAAATTACCAAAATAAAAATGCGAGATAAAAAACAAACAAAACAAACAAACAAAACAAACAAAAAAAACAACAAAACAAAACAAAACAAAAACAAAACAAACAAAAAACAAAAAAAACAAGAAAAAAAAAAAAAAACAAAAACAAAAAAAAAAAAAACAACAACAAAAAAACAAACAAACAAAACACACACACAAAACCCACAGCAGATCTAGAAAGGACCAGATGAAATTCTGAATTACTTGACTAAAATGTTTTGTTTGGAAAAAATTGTTGATACCTTAAGTTTATGTACATCAACTTTTGTTCTGCATATGACTTACAAGAAAGAACGATAGATAATTCTGTGCTGGAAGCATGTGCAGAAAAATGGGATGTTATTTAGTTGGACTTGTGTGTGCGTGTTTTCGGAGAATGTATACGGTCGCGACCGATAATAGCAGATAGATATGGCTGAAGCAGTGACCGAAAGAGTGAGAGAATGAGGCTTCTTTGTATAATAAATTTTATGTTTCGAAACGTACAGTTCCTCATCAAATTTTCATGTCGCATGTGCCATTATACCGAACACAGTGTGACACCCGAGGACCCGTTCAGACCGTTGTGCAGTATACCGTTCTGTCAATGGTGACAACGTTCAAAGCTTGTTCTAATCCATTGCAAATGCATTTGGCTAGTGTGGTACACAGCAATGTGAAATTACAAGTACAATTCTTTCTAATTTTTCAAAATAAATTCGTTATATTGTCGTCGAGAAATGTTGGTAAAATGCTCTGTCGGACGAGGCTCTGAACAACGTATTGCAACTTCCCACACAAGTGGCATGCAGACAAATGTCTTAAGAAAGAAACTCACACATTATACCTTGCACAATCTTATAGAAATACAGAACTGATAAAGTCAAGTTCATGAGAAAATTTTATGGTGCCCCTAGGAAAATTGATGACGAATAGAATAACATAAATCTTTGACATCGTAGACAATAACAGCTTGATAAGTAGCGGAGGTCGCGGGCACGTCTTCCTCGCAATACGTGCAGTCAAGAGCTGCCGATGCAGACAAAATTTTATCTCGAAGTTAGCGGGAAACGTAGATAATATGCCCATTTGTTTGTTGTTTTTTCTCTCTCTTTGTCTCTGAAGTTGCCGTCGTCTTTACTGATCTTAATCAACGGCACTTTTGTCCCATGAATTTGATTACCTAGCCACTCTTCCCCCCCCCCCCCCCCAAAAAAAAAAAAGAAAAAGAAAAGAAAACTTCATCAAGCTGGAGCGGTTATAATATGATAATGATATTCGGATTCAATCTCAATTGATTACAAACACGACTGATCAAGTATCCATGACGACTTGAATATAACGACTTCAAAGAAATGGGCGGCTCCTGTGATCTTTGATTTTTTTTTTTTCCGGCACGTGCGACAATTGGGCACAGCTCTGAACGTCAGACCTGTTCAGAATGAATGTAGCGACATCATCATCACTTGCTCGCCCAAGGCTGACCTTGTCCTTCTTTTACAACCCGCTATCGCTCCATATTTTCAACACCGATGGAAACTGTGTGTGTCTGTCTTATTTTGTCACGCGCGGCTGGGGCACGTTTCTTTTCGCTGTGAGTAGCGTAATTTAAATTTTCTTGGTCGCACAAGCAGACGAAAAGCCGACTCAGACGGAAAACATAAGATGTACGCATGCGCGAGATCTGTATGTAAATGACCCAAATGACGTTGTCCAGGAATTCCCTGCCGCACTCTGTTTGAATATTCAAGTTCCATCGGTGGAACCAGAAGAAGACTTGAGGATTACTCGGTAGTTTCCAAGTAAGTGTGTGTTTTTTCCTCAGCTGACTTGTCAGTCAGCTGAGGTTTTGTGAGGGTCCATCGTCCGTCCGTCGTCCGTCCGTCCGTCGTCCACAATTCACATTTTCGACTTCTTCTCAAAAACCGTCTGCCAGATCCACGTCAAACTTGGTGCAGGTGTGCCTTGGGTGGGTCTCTACCAAGTTTCTTCAAATGGTCACGGTCTAGTGATTTTTGGATTTTTTATGAATTTTTTTGTTCTTTTTTGGGTAAATCTTAAAAAATCTTCTTCTCCGAAACCGCTCACCCAATTCCTTTGATATCACACAGGAACACTCCCTGGGACTTGTAGTTCTTAATTTGTTCACTAGGTGGCGCTGCAATTTTTTTCTTATTTTTTATGAATTTTTGTGTGTTAAATCTATTTACAACTTCTTCTCCAGAACCATCACTCAGATTAAGCTGAAACATGGTGGATATGTTCCTTGTAGAAAACTCAAACAAAGTTGTTCACTATGTGGGAATGCTGCAGATTCCTGATTTTATATGATTTTTTCAATTCGGGTACTTATCGGTCAATGCAGTTTTCCTATTGATTACTATGGAAGTCAATGGGCATTCTAATGCTAATTCACATTTTCGCCTTGTTCTCCAAAACCGTCATCCAGATTAACTTCAAACTTGGTGGTAATATATGTTGGGTGGGTTTCTACCAATTTTGTTCAAATGTTCATGCTCCAGTGATTTTTTTATTTTGAATGAATTTTTTTGTTCCTTTTTTTGGACAAATCTTAAAAAACCTTGTAAGTCAATGGGCATTCTAATGCTAATTCACAGGACAACTGACACAAAATTTACTGTTTACTTGATAACTTGAGATCTGTTTTGAGTTAGCTAAACATGTTAATTATTCTGTATGAAGGTCATGCTGAGACAGTACATAAATGACCTTGACCTCGTTTGTATGGTCACAGTGCAACGTACATCAATTTTACTCTTCATTATAACTTGAGAACTACTTGAACTTCGATGTTGCACATGTAAGTGTTCTTCTATAAACTATAATAAAGTTCAGACTTACTCAGTGCATGGTGTCCTTGATCCTTTCCCAAGTTCATAGAGCTGCAAGTGTGATGAATGTCAAGATCAGCTGAGGCACGGGCTGTTCACACAGCCCTCTTGTTCATATTTCGTTGTTTTATATTGTGTATTTTACACGAGCGAAGATGTGTTTGTATAAAATTTGACAGGTTCCCTGCCACTTGCGGTGTCATCGCATCAATGTGGTATCCACGTGGTTATTGCCATGTTGACCATCACGTGAACATTATGGCAATGTCGCTCATCACGAGCACATGCTTATGAATATCAATGCATTGCTCACAAATTAAACTTGATGTGTGTTTTGAAGTCTTATACTGAGTTGTTATTGTATGTCACTTGGTCTGCTTAATTGATTGCGTTCAATTGATTGTGGGATTCTGAGATGAATCAAGATCTAGGTCATGGATCCGAGCGACAGGTGGATGTTTGTAAACATTGCCATGCTGAGACTGTCGACATTTTCAGTTCACATTTTGAATGACCTATCACTCAGTGCTGTACTCAGTCAACCTTGCGCTCGATAAGGCTACTTTGTTTGATGCTAAAACTTTTTTTTCCTTCGATTGATATACTGTATAGGGAAACTGTGCGCCAGAACAGTCACGGAGAGATGGGAAAAGTTGTGTTCTAATGGGAGGGAAAATGGCGTCAGTGAAAACTATTATTACAGCAAAGCAAAACTTATATAATTTTAAAGTTGGTTTGATTCATTTACATGTTGAGCTTTAGATTTGTCACATCGTAATCATACATAACTTGCCTTTTTTGAACGATCTGAATAGAGGTTGAAATGTATGTATGTATGTATATAAATGTATGTATGTAAATATATATATATATATATACATATATGTATGTATATATATATATATATATATATATATATATATATATATATATATATATATATATATATATATATATATGCATATTTTAAGTGTGATTAAAACCCCATCTTCTGCTGGGATTTTGGTGTGATTTTTACCTCAGCTGACTTTTCAGTCAGCTGAGGTTTTTTGAGGGTCCATCGTCCGTCCGTCGTCCACAATTCACATTTTCGACTTCTTCTCAAAAACCGTCAGCCAGATCCACTTCAAACTTGGTGGAGATGTGCCTTGGGTGGGTCTCTACCAAGTTTGTTCGAATGGTCACGGTCCAGTGATTTTTGGATTTTTAATGAATTTTTTTGTTCTTTTTTGGGTAAATCTTGAAAAATCATCTTCTCCGAAACCACTCACTCAATTGCTTTGATATCACACAGGAACACTCTCTGGGACACTTAGTTCTTAATTTGTTCACCAGGTGGCACTGCAATTTTTTCCCTAATTTTTTATGAATTTTTGTGTGTTATAGCTATTTTCGACTTCTTCTCCAGAACCATCACTCAGATTAAGCTGAAACTTGGTGAATATGTTCCTTGTAGAAGGGTCAAACAAAGTTGTTCACTATGTGGGAATGCTGGGGATTCCTGATTTTTAAGGATTTTTTCAATTCTGGTACTTGTCGGTCAATGCAGCTTTCCTATTGATTACTATGGAAGTCAATGGGCATTCTAATGCTAATTCACATTTTTGACTTCTTCTCCAAAACCGTCATCCAGATTAACTTCAAACTTGGTGGCAATGTACCTTGGGTGGGTTTCTACCAATTATGTTCACGTGGTCATGCTCCAGTGATTTTTGGATTTTTAATGATTTTTTTTTTTTTTTTTTGGACAAATCTTAAAAATCTTCTTCCCTGAAACTGCTTACCTTAATGCTTTGACGTCACACAGGAAGACATCTAGGGACTCCTTGTTGTTAATTTGTTCACCAGGTGGCGCTGCAGTTTTTTTCTAATTTTTTGTGAATTTTTGTGTGCTATAGTTATTTTCGACTTCTTCTCCAGAACCGTCGCTCAGATTAAGCTTACACTTGGTGGATATGTTCCTAATGGAAGGGCCAAACAAAGTTGTTCACTGTGTGGGAATGCTGCGGATTCCCGATTTTTAATGATTTTTTCAAGTCAGCTCCTTTGGGGTAAATGCACCTTTCCTATTGATTATCATGTAAGTCAATGGTCATTCTAATGCTAATTTACATTTTCGACTTCTTCTCCAAATCCATCATCCAGATTAACTTCAAACTTGGTGGCAATGTACCTTGGGTGGGTGTCTATCAGGTTTGTTCCAATGGTCATGTTCCAATGAATTTGGATTTTTTTGTGATTTTTTTTCAAAAATCACTACAAAAGTTTTAATAGGAAAACTTAACATAGGAATTTCTTGTAATGGTCATAACTTTAATAATATTTACCAGATTTACTTCAAACTTGGTGGGGATGTGCCTTGGGTGGATCTTTACCAAGTGTGTTCAAATGGTCAAGCTCTATTGATTTTTGGATTTTTTATGAATTTTGTTGTTTTTTGGGGGGGGGGGGCAAACCTTCAAAATTCTTCTCTGAAACCGCTCACCCAATTGCTTTGATATCTTTCATGGACACTCCCGGGAACACTTAGTTCCCAATATGTTCACCAGGTGGCGCTGCAATTTTTTAAAATTAATTTTTTGTATGGATTTGCTATTTTTCACTTGTTCTCAGAACCATCCCTCAGATTAAGCTGAAATGTGATGGATATATTGTTGTGGAAGGGTCAAACAGTTGTTTACTAGGTGGCACTGCTTTGGATTCCTGATTTTTAAGGATTTTCAATTCGGGTACTTATCGTTCAATGCAGCTTTCCTATTGATTACTATGTAAGTCAATGGGCATTCTAATGCTAATTCACAGGACAACTGACACGAAATTTACTGTTTACTTGATGTCTTGAGATCTGTTTTGAGTTAGCTACACATGTTAATTATTGTGTATGAAGGTCATGCTGAGACAGTACATGAATGACCTTGACCTCGTTTGTGGGGTCACAGTGCAACATACATGAATTTTACTCTTCATGATAACTTGAGAATTACTTGAACTTTGATGCTGCACGTGTGGGTGTTCTTCTATAAAGGTCAGACTTACTCAGAACATGGTGTCCTTGATCCTTTCCCAAGTTCATAGAGCTGCAAGTGTGATGAATGTCAAGATCAGCTGAGGCACGGGCTGTTCACACAGCCCTCTTGTTTAAGGTCCATCTTCCTGCATACCCTTGGAATGGAAAATGACAACCTGTATGTATTAAATGTACAGGGTGGCCTTTTACAGATCAAGGGTAGAAACTAAACCAGAGGAGAAGCACTTCCAGTGATGAGGGGGCTAACAATTCTGTTTCTATTTTGCACCACCTGATTAAAGTGTACTGGAGCTCAAATGAAATAATACAGTGAAAACTCAAAGTGACACTCAGTTATCTGACATATTCATTATAATGACACAAATTTGAAGGGACTGAAGTTGTTGTTCCTTTGTTTTTTGACTCATTAATCTGAAATATTCAGATATCTGACTCATTTTCTTGGAAAAAAATAGTGCCATTCTTACAATTTTTCATTGTGCCTGCTATGTGTTGACCCTGACAAACATTAAAAATGTAGCAATCAATAAAGCAGACTTAGTGACATACAATAACAACTCAGTATAAGACTTCAAAACACACATCAAGTTAATTTGTGAGCAATGCGCCGATATTCAAAAGCATGTGCTGATGGTGAATGACATCGCCATAATGTTCATGTGATGGTCAACATGGCAATGACCGCGTAGATACCACATTGATGCGATGACACCGCAAGTGGCAGGGAACCTGTCAAATTTTATACTAACACATCTTCGCTCGTGTAATATGTACAAGGTAAAACAACGAAATATGAAAAACACACACTTACTTGTGAAACTACTGAGTAATCCTCAGGTATTCTTCTAGTTCCACCTCTTCGCAGTGGCTTCAGCAACAGGTCTTTTCATACGTCACTGTGGCTGCTTTACATATGTCATAACACATTATGCGTGCGCATAAACGATCTCCAAAATACGCTCACTCCCACCCTTGAAATAAATTTTTGTTTGATCATACACAAACCTACATGTATTGAAATGTTAACAAAATATTCATATTAAGCCCGGTAAATTAAGGTCTTACAGATATTACTATCATAGCCATGAATAACAACTCGCAAATGTACCCAAATTTCATATACATGTATATGTATATTATACATGTAAACATATGTTCATGCCCTAATGAAAACAAAGGAAAAACAACAAAAAGCCCCACCTCCAGGCTTTAAGCCTTGTTTTTACTTTATTTCATGAACTAATACATGCATATATGTCATGAACTAATATATATGTATGTCAAAGCTGGGTCATTAAGTCAGGTATCTGGGTCACAGTGATATTACCCTGTACTGTTTATGACTTTCCTTTGCTTGGATTTATGTATGAAAACTACACAAGGGAATCAACACTAACATACATGTTATATGGTAAAATAAGATAACAGAGTCTGTTATCTTGGTCACAGTGTTATTCATTATGTCTGTGTGCCAACACAGAAATACTGTTTTTCTAGGAATTCTTTCTTTCTTTCTTTCTTTCTTTCTTTCTTTCTTTCTTTCTTTCTTCCTTCCTTCCTTCCTTCCTTCCTTCCTTCCTTCCTTCCTTCTTTCTTTCTTTCTTTCTTTCTTTCTTTCTTTCTTTCTTTCTTTCTTTCTTTCTTTCTTTCTTTCTTTACCGGCAAATTTGTCCAACATTTCATTTGAAAAGTATTATATGTAGAGACTCCAAACTTGGCACACTTATACTTCTATGGATGAAGTCAGGCCTTTTTATAATGAGAGGTCATGCTTTTCAAAATTATGCAAATGAGGGCTAATTAAAGTTTTAAGTCTTCAATATCTTATATACTATAGTAGATGTAGTGCTGAGTGTATTGGAGTTCGATCATATTAAGGCAAAGGTCATCTCAAATGTCAAGGTCATGTCAAGGTCAAAGGTCGGTTTTGGGTCAAAATGTGATTTTAAAGCCAAAATGTCATTTTGAAGGTCAAGGACCACTTCAGGTAGAGGTCATTTCAAGGTCAAGGGTCATTTCAAGGTCAAGGGTCATTTCAAGGTCAAAGGCCACTTTTGCTGGTAGCTTTCTTCTAACCATAACTTGGTAAATTTTTATCCAATTTTGATCATGTTGGGCTCAAATTGTAGGCATTGCAAGACTGCCTATTTTTGAAGTCTCGCCTTTTTATAATGATAAGTCATACTTTTCAAAATTATGCAAATGAGGGCTAATTAAAGTTTTAAATCTTCAATATCTTATATACTATAGTAGTATAGTTTCAAGTGTATAGGAGTTCGATCATAGCAAGGCCAAGGTCATCTCAAATGTCAAGGTCATGTCAAGGTCAAAGGCCAATTTTAGGTGAAATATGATTTTAAAAGTCAAAGTTCACTTCAGGTAGAGGTCATCTCAAGGTCAAAGGTCATTTCAAGGTCAAAGGCCACTTTGGATGGTGGCTTTCTTCTAGCCATAACTTAGTCAATTTTGTCCAATTTTGATCATGTGTGGCTCAAATTTTAGCTATTGCAGCACTGCACATTTTGAAAATTACATTTGACCCCCAAAGGTCAAAGGTCAATTTCATCTGGACCTTTGAAAGTTTCACCTAGCCGTAACTTGGCCAATGTCCATCCAATTCTAATCATGTTTGACTTAAATTGTGGGTTTTGTAACACGGTACATTTTGACAATTTACATGTAACCTATAGAGGTTAAAGGTCAAAGGTCAAGGTCATTTGGACCTTTTGAAATTTTCATCCAGCCATAAGCTTATATGGAATGTGAAGTACCAAAGCACAAAATTTGATACCATTTAATATTTACAACTTTGGAAGGCACACAGACAGATTTGCTTTGAAGCAAATCTTCCTTTCTAGTTGTCTACTTGCATTGATGTGGAATCTTTTTCCCTATGGCTCTGCTGTGTGAAATTTACACACACGTCAGGTTTGAAACATATCTTGATAAAATTAGGTCATTAGCTCAAGCATTTGGATCAGTAAAATCCATATACTCTTAGTGCAAATTTCAGCTGAGTTCAGCCCAGCAGAGCACAGCTCAGCTTTGATTATTTTGTTTTATCTTCTCTCAATTCAAACCATAACCAAAGTTCCCCACAGCTCAGCTCAGCTCAAGCATAAGCTCATAGTGGGACTTATATGTGGGCATAATATTTCTAGCTGAGCATAAATTGTTCACACAGCCCTCTTGATTCGTTTTCTGGACTGTCAGTGGGCAGAGTTTATCTCCTACCTGTAGTCCTCAGTCTGTCTTCCTCCGACTATCTGCAGCTGGTCCATCTGCCCATCAACAATTTCACATTTTCAACTCCACAAGAACTGCCATCTGGATCCTCTTCAAACTCGCTGGAATTGTACCTTGGGTAGGTCTCAATGGTGTTCATTCAAGTGGCTGTGCTTGAGTGAATTAAAATTTTTGGTTCATTTCGGGGGAAAATGTTGAAATATCTCTGCAGCTACTTGGCTGATTGTTTTGAAATTGCAAGGGAAGACTCCTCTGACCTCCTGGACTATAAGTTGCTGAACAGATGGAACTATTGTGACAGTACACATTTCCAGGTGCTTTTGGAAAAAAAATTGAACTTTAATTTTTGTGCAGGCATGACTTTGTTCACCCGTTAAAGTGCACCAACCTTTCATGTTTCAAAACATTTGCCCATTTAGCACTAAGAAACCTGATGCAGATGTGTCAGCACACAACTTTTTTCCGATTCAAAAAGATCAGAAAGTGTCTGCTGATGTAAATGTCATCTGCTTCTTTTTTTTTTGGCATAAAAATTTTGTGCCATTAGTTAATATTTTGGTGCAATGTGGGCACAATGTGCTCACACTGCCCAGGAAAGCAATTGAGTCCGCAAGGTAAACTGCTACAGTGGTCCCTGCCTTGGAAGATGGTAGACCACATTTTCAGCAGCAGACTTAGTACTCTTTTTGTTATTGATACTTGTCATGAGAGTCCATCTGTCTTGAGAGACAGCAATGTGATTGTTCCTAGGGTTGGTCCTTCGAAGACAGGTTTCACTGCATCTTCCCAAAAGTAAGCCCCCCCCCCCTTCCAATTCAGGCATACTTCACTTGATGCACAGCATGTGCAGTATGCAAGAATTTAATACCTACATCAGTGTCTGTAATAAGATTGATTTGTTAATCTCAAAATCATGTTCCTGAATATTTACAATAAGAAGACTAGGCAAGGGCCAAGACAGCGAAAAATACCTGTCGGCGAAGCTTTGCCTGGGTAAAAACTTTAGGTTAGTCTGACCGGTTTCGTTCTATTCCTGAATATTTAGTTGAAGTTGAAACAGAAATATTATGGTCACATAGTGCTTGATGAAAATGGTGTCTCTCTCTCATTTGTCAGCTTTTGTCCCTTCATATTTTGTATTTTCCAAAACCACTGCTTAGATTTTCATACTTGTTCACTCTGCAGAAATTTGTGACCAAACAGAATTACTGCAGTATATGTGATCTTTTTGTCTATATCATTTGAAAAAAATGAGACATGACTTTTAGAAGTTGAAGTGGATTTGGCCAGAATGCCATCATACTTGTATAAAGGCTGTCCATGAGAGGATGGCGTATGACGCTTCATTGGAACACCAGTTGTGACCTACCTCTGTATTGGCAACACTATAAAGAAATGGTCATATTTTAATCATGTCAGAGAAACAGGACAGGTAAAATGATAATCTTCTATGTACATGTATATCTACACTCTGTTATATTTAAAGAAAGAGAACAGTTATATTGATTATCCTCTTTATATATATATATACTCCCACTCTGTCATATTTTAATATGGGAGAATGCACAGTTAATCAATAATCTATGTATGCCATTCTCTGTCATATTTAATGATCTTAGAGGGGAGGCATAGTTAAATCAATAATCTGTGTGCATTACCACTCGTCCCAAACGGACATGTATAATGTCTCGATGTATTATTGGTAAAGTTACAGGAAAGAATGCGTACATGTGCTGAAAGTTTGCAATCAGCATCAGTTCTGTTGCAGTATGTAAATTGTTACCAATTCTTTGTCCACAGCTCTGACATAACTTTGAGGTAAATAACCAATTATTTACCCACAGCCAGTAACGTTTCAATTTTTACTTTTACTTCTTATTGACAGCTTATGTGATTTGATCTCCCTAACCCTGAATTTTTTTCCCACATACTTTCATGGACTTGTACAAGTTGGCACATATGCAACCCTGTGGGCAGCCATTATGGCTGAAATGGCTGAAATCCAGGCACTTGACAGGGTGCTTGTGTGCTTGTTTTGGTCCGTAAACACTGTCATACCAAAACAAGTGTAACAGAAATGAGATAATAATTGTGCCAGTGCATGAGCACTGATTGTTCAAGTCACCATTTAGCTACTGCCTGAAGTGTTTCAGAATTTCACGTGCTGTTCCTTTAATGGATTCAACAATTGTTACTTGAATCATGTGGTAACAAACACGCTACACTTGTACGGTGTCACGTGAATGGTTAACGCTTTCATTCTCATACCTGTACACAGCTGGTTTGCTGTAATGATTGATAGCAATTTGATATCCCTAAAAGCATAGTATCATAAGTTGCCATAGTTACAACCATAGTATAACATGTTACCATGGTTTCATAACATTGGTACTGCTGCACATGCTTGTAAATTGAAGTGTCTGATTGGAAAGTATTATTTTAGGTGCTCTCCTTCGTACATGAAATAGGGCATTCCTCTCCTTCCATGAATTTTTTATTCACACTGAAACATTTATGTGTTCTGCTGGGGCAAATGTAGTAATTAAAGGCAATATCCAACTGATTTTGGATAATAGATAAGGGCAAGAACAGATGGTTCAAGAACTGCCTAAAAGAGGGCACTGCAGTCAGTGGAGGGCTAGGGTTGTGTATTCCCATTACTTTATATTGTAATTTGCAACTTAATAACTTGAAAACTACTGCACATGGAAACACCAAATTTCAGACAGTGAATATACATGTGTTACTAAATACCTCACAAAATCATATAACCCAGCTACATGAGTGACTAGTTTATCCAAGGTTGCTTTAACATACAAACTAAAACAGCTCTAGCCCTCCAAATGTTTGTCTACTCAGGTGTGTATTGGGGCGGATACACACCTTGGAGCTAATTCTGACCTTTCCTATTTTGTTCATTATGAGATTTGGGGACCTTTTCGTAGACATATATGTTGTCCATCACATGTCCAAATTTAGCAGTTCCAGCCCTTATGCAATCTGAAGAAATTAAGAAAATACCTTTAATGTATGGTAGTCAATGTATGGATTTTGATTACATGTACTTGCAACAGATATCTGCTCTAAAATGTCCATTTCACATGGATATTTCTCTAAAGCAAATTCTCTGATTTTCATCAAATAAAAACTGATTTACTCTGTAAATTCTCTAGGGTAAAAAGGTATCAGGGATTTCCTCAGAAATGATCAGTTCTTTTTTAAATGCATATCAAAAATGAAGAGTCCCACAAACTTGCTCAATTTCACAAAAGCAGCCATTTTCTAATTTCTGTATCACCATTGTAAACAAAGAGATACAGTTATAAAAAATCCCTGATACTGTCTTTCAGATACTGATGTTGAGATTACAATAGCACAAATTCGACCATTTTATCTTGAATATTTTTCAAGAAAAGTCCTAAATTTTACACCCCCCCCCCCAGTTTTTTTTACCCAAAACACTTGTATCTATACAACTCTGAATTTTAAGTTCCAACTTAAGTGTAGACAGATTCAAAACTTGCTGTCAATTGAGTATATAGTTTATTTTGTCAGGATGTATCTTGCTGTGATATTTGGCCTAAAAGTGAAGCCATTTTCCAGGTTGGACTTTAAGCATCATAAAATTTTCAAATTACCATGGATACATTGTAGTTAAAAATGCAACACTAGTCATTTTGAAATTTAACAATTTTCCACAGGCCGGTTCTAACAGTACATTTTTGCACCAAATAATTTGTTACATTTCATCATTATTCACCTGACATATTTTGGATTGTTTCCCATTCATAATGGTGGTAATACTGATCAGTCTGCAAACAAAACATACATCCACTGCTTATGAAACAATTTATCATTTGACTTTGACACAGTGTTTCATTTTTGGGCCTGTGTACATTTAAGCTTATTAAAATAATGGCATTGTGAGCAGACTGGCATTGATAGATGGAAACTTTTCATGGAACTCACCCATAAATTTAGCATGTATATATAATATATATGTGTGTGTATGTATGTATGTATGTATGTATGTATGTATGTATGTATGTGTATACACAGGTGTCACATTGTGTGTGTATAATATATATGTACAGTGGTTCCCCCCCCCCCCCCCCCCGAAGAGGGCAACCCCTCTCTTTCTCCATGCATCAAGTATGGTATTTTCATTTTCTTTTCCCCCTCAAGCGAGGCCAACCCTCTCATAACGTCACATTTCTGGTGCATTTGGGGTGGCTTTTTACATGGGGAACCGCTTTATATATACAGTGGTACCTCTTTTGAGAGACCGCCCCTACGGCGGGTCAAAATGTGGTCTCTCAAAACAGGTGGTCTTTCATTAGAGGTACAACAATATGGAAAAGATAGCGCAGTGTTCTGAGAGAGTGGTCTTAAAAAGATATGCGTTCTCCCATTAGAGGGGTCTCTTAAGAGAGGGACCACTGTATATATATATGTATATACATGGTATTTTCATTTTTTTCCCCCCCTTCAAGCGAGGCCTACCCTCTCATAAGCCACATTTCTGGTGCATTTGGGGTGGCTTTATACATGGGGGACCACTCTATATCTATATCTATATATATATATATATATATATATATATAGCTCTAATATATATATATATATATATATATATATATATATATATATATATATATATATATATATATATATATATATATATATATATATATATATATATATTAGAGCCTGACCGAACATGTATTTTGAAACCGAACCGGGTACTTGGTACTCGGTACACATTACCGATTCCGCATCGTTCGGTTCGGTATATGAAATTCAAACATGCCATAAATAAACTTAGACATCTTAGAATGCTCATTTAAAGCTTTATTTAAATAGGGGTTTGTAGCTGTTACCCTTTTGCACTGTGGCATCACTATTGTTAATGTAATTCAGGCCATTAATGCAACCCATGGGACGCACTTAATTGCAAAGTAGCGTTTGTTGCATTGTTTAACGTGTATACAAGTACGAAAAGTAACCTAAGTGACCTTCTTATTTAACTATATTGCCAACATTGACATGATAACCGAACCCAAACGTTTAGTGACTGTAAAAAACGAACATGAGCCGGGCTTCAATCTTGAAACCCGGTAAGCTCGGGTTCGGTTGTTCGGGTTCAGTCAGGCTCTAGATATATATATATATATATATATATACATATGCCTCACCAATTAATTCTGGGATGATTGCCTTGCAAAAACAATGCCAATACCTATACAGATATATGAACAGAATACAAATCTATAGCCACATGTGTATCAGTAGCCTGAAGGTTCGGTGACTGATACTCCAACTCTAATTGCTAAAAAACAACTGTTGGCTCCCGTGGTCAGTATTCAAGGCTGCCAATGAGCCAGACCAATATTTGCTATGTTTATTGAGAACTTATATAGCTATAACTTTTGTGTTTTTGGCCATCATTTTAGAATTGACAATAGAAATGTTATCATGCTTTCAGCAGTTACTAATTGTACTCTTCATAATAGTGCTTAGGAATTTACAGTTTCATTGTGTGAGTGAAGATTCATGATGTATGTAACTTTCTATATTTTACCAGGGTATAATTTTTGTATTACATGCAAATTTGTGTTTTACCTGCAGACTGCACAGGAGAAACTAGGAGGCATTGACTACTTGGTATTGAACCATATTCTCATGAGTTCTCTGGGTGAATGGACAGGATCTCCAAAAAACTTGACACTCTTACAGAAAATCCTGGATGTCAACTTCAAAGCTTATGTGCACTTAGCTTCCCATGCCCTGCCTGTGCTAGAGATCAGTAAGGGCAGCATAGTGGTGGTCTCCTCTGTGGCAGGTATGTTCATGTCTCTGGCCTTCCGGGGTGAGGATGAAATTTCTTGTTTATAAAAAAAAAAATTGTTCATGACATATATGAAATTGTATGGGAATATGTTTTGCTGATAGGTTCTAGGTTCAAGCTCAGCCTCATTCAGAGAGAACCCCAGTCTCCCCCCCCCCCCTTTTTTTTTATGGTTTTTACCCGGGACACATGAAATCCGAATCAGCCTACAGGTGTCATCCATCACTCTGGGTGTTTGTTACCCTGATGACATCACCATGCCATTAAAAAAAAAAAAAATAAATAAAAAAATTGACTGCAGTTTCACCAGTTTTTTTATCAGAGGTGTGCCCTATGATGCTCCAGGTCTCTAATGATATCTGATCATTTTTAACAGTTTTCACAAATTTGTCAGATATTATCACGGTAAGTGTGCATGGCTTCACAACATTGACATTATGATTCCAGATGGGATTATACATGTAGTTCATGAAATATTTCATATACAATTCTGAAATCATAAATAATTCAGTACATATGTATCTCCAATATATGGCAAGCCGTTTTGACATTTACAGTTAAAACACAGCAAGGGTATGGTCCTGAGGGAGTAGTGTGACCGGTTTCATTCCTTGTGGAACTCTTCAGGCACGATGTCAGTTAAACCCCTGATAATGTGTTCCACCAAAAAAAAAAAAAAAAATGTTTTGACATTTATTCCTATGTGGCAATTTCACTCAATTATTTAATAATATTGCCAATCATTTGGCCCTAAATGGTCTCATTTACTGGTATCCCTAAATCATTTAGTGATATCCCTAAATCATTTGGAGATACCATTAACTAATTTAGCAATATGGCTAATTGATGTAGAGATATTGCTAAATAAGATGTATTTTGCAATATAACTGAATGATTTAGGGATATTGCCAAATGATTTGAATTTGTGCATGTTGGGTAATTGTACTGTGTCTGTATTGTGATTTGTGCAAAGGAGTGACCATTTGGATGGGTAAATCTAAGTCTTTTTTTTTTTTTTTTTTTTTTTTTTTTTGATGACAAAATCAATAGTCAGAATTCAGTGTCTTTGCAACATGATAATAAACCCATTGAAAATGCCAGAGAAGATGATTGTTTTCAACAGAACACTTTGGGAGGATGAAACCATCACACTTCCTTCCAAATTGACAGCCATATTGGACAAAAATAGGACAGCAGGTGGAAATATATTTAGTGATATCACTAAATGATTTAGTGATATCTCTAAATATGTTATGTAGCGATATCCCTGAATAGTTTAGTGATATCACTAAATGATTTGGTAATATATCAAAATCATTTAGCGATATTGCTAAATCATACACATTTAAGGATATCACTAGATGATTTGGCGATATATCTAAATGATTTAGCAGTATCAGAATCATTCAGCAATATCCCCAAATCATTTAGTGATGTGGCCAAATCATTTGGTGATATCATTGCTAAACCATTTGGCAATATAATTGCCTAATTGCTATATAATTTTGCGTTAACATTGCTAAATCGCTAAATCGTTTGGTAATATCATTGGTGAATCGCTGAATGATCTAGAGATATTGCTAAATAGTTAGTGATATCACTAAAGTATTTAACGATATTGCCAAATGATTTAATGATACTGCTAAATGAGGTAGTGATATTGCCAATTCGGACAAAATATCAAAACAGCTTGTCATGCAAATGAGCTTACTTGTAGGTGCAGAATGTATATTTATGGCCCAGACTTACATATTTCATGCCAGAGGATTTGTCAGGCTTTGCTGACTTAGGATGGTGACCCTGTATTCAAAGATCAAGGTCACTTAAAACAGATCAGATACAAAACCACATCAACTTAACTTTAAACTGGCACAACATGGCTTCACACTATCCTGTTCCTAATTTTATGGCAATCAAATAAACTCTTCAAGTAGGATTTATTGCAAGCACTACAATGGTCCGGTGTGGCAAGATTGCAGTGAAACCACTAGAGCTCTGTGATCATTTGGTTATCACTAAATTACAGTGCTCCCCCAACTACAGTCCACAAAAGGCAACTTTTCAGCAAGCTTGTATTACTGTTAAATGTAACTGTATTGCCTAGTTTAAGTCAAGTTCATAATATTATCATATGGATATTGCCATTGACCTGACGACAGGAAATTGAGTTATGTTTGGTATGGTTTCAGGGGTTGCATGACCTTGATCTTGACCCGTTTTGGTCGTATGCAAATTTTGAAAATGATTTATAAGGAGATTACCTATTGATAAAAAAAAAAAAAAAACAAATAGAGCAAATGAATGGGAAAATGGAATTTATGGTTGAAGGAGCCCCTTTTTGGTATGTGTATGTTCTGATCCATATTAATGAAGGTTACCATGGTTAACTCTTTAAGTGCCAAAGTCTGGACTGAGACAACAGCTTTTCTTGGTGCGCAATGGGTGCAATGCCCCCAATGCATGCTGAGAAAAGCTGTTGACCTGGGATATTTTCTCTGGAACTATAAGCATGCTGGTACTTGAAGGAAAAGCCTTTTTATGAGGAATACGAATCTGAGATCCTAATGATAATTCAGATTAGTTTGACTTTAGTAGATCGACTTTAGACATGATTGGCACTTAAAGAGTTAAGGTGAGCCAACCATGTCAGCAGCATAAGCACAACACATCAAGGCAAATTTGGTGAGAACCAAAGTCAGTACATACACTTGCTTTCCATATTTAACATAGATATAAAAAAAGAAAAGAAAAAAAAAAAAATGCAAAATACTTCCAAGATTTGATCTTGACCTGAGGGTCATAGAAGTCACATGTAAATTTTTAAAAAAATCACCCAATTCCGCTGAAAATAATATGGTTATTGAAGTTATGGTCATGGTCATTCTGGATGAAGAATTCCTGTGGCCAAATCATTTCAAACCTGTTTATGTGTAGGTTTGTGTAGGTGTAAGTTGATAAAAGTTGTGTGAGGAATACCCCCCCCCCCCCAAAAAAAACCCCTTGCAAATTTGTGGGAAAAATACAATTTCCATTTCTCCTATTTAAAAAGTATCCGCCAAGCTATTGGGGACCAATATGCTTTCTTTACAATATAACAGTGATGCAGTAAAACACAATAATTTTTTTCTTAGCAGCTAACAAGATGAAATTAAACAGAAAATGGTAACAAATTGGTGAAAAAGAGTGCATTAATTTCCCAAATTTAAACTTGAAGCAAAGTCTTGTGTACATTGTCACCCTCAGGTTAGCTGACAATAAAATTGACAGAGTTTCAAGAAAAGAACAAACAAGCATGGCTTTTGATGCAAACCTTGTCAGTGCTGCTACCTGGTGGCAAAGGCTGGCCAAAATGTTTCTCTTGTATTCCAAGCTCTGAAAAGCAAAGTGTGACCAGGTGACCTGCTGTGCAGATGGATTACCAATGAACCAGCACCTAATTGAAGTATGTACACTGCTCAATTGATTGGGTGCCATGGTGAGAGTGGTATTAATTGCAATACAAACACAGCTCCCTGGTTATGTTGGCCAGTGGTGGCGTGTCTCGTGACCACTTCATAATCAGCTGCTCACAAGTAAACATGGTAGATGGGTTCAGTGAAATGCCAAAATATGCTGTCAAAATTTATTGTTATGTTCTATGTGGTTACAAGAATTGAGATCATCAGTATGATCCTGCTGCTGTTGATTTCTCATCCTAAATGAAGTTTTTCATTGCTGATTACTGTGTAAATAGTTATAAATCACACAAATCGTCCAATTTGTTATCATTTTGGGAGGAAAAAATGCAGAAATGGAAGTTGTTACTGGTCAATTTGGGAGAAGAAAACACATCACTGAACTTGCAGAACACTGCTTCAAGTAATGAAACTGATTACATGCATATACATATGTCCATTTTCATGCTAAGCACAATCAGGGACGTGCATGTCTCTCAACCCACCTCCCTGGTACAATATGACACCAAAGTACCTCACCTGATATGACCCAATCATGGCAACATGCATGCAACAACAAAGAGCAAATAGTAGGGATTAGCTGAGGTGGTGCTACTGAACATGCTTTGAGGTTGGCGTGCCTGGTTACCCTCACACCTGATCAGTACTCTCATTAGTGGTCCATATAAAATGTATGTCCCTGGTGTGATGTACAAAACCTAAATATTAGTAACATTAAGCTTGTCATGGTTGCTCTGGGCCAGCCAAATGCCGGATTACTTTTTTTCCCTTGTGATGTATGTATAACTTTGAGCCTGAGATTTTGTCACTCATCAAAGTGGCAATTAATTTTATTGGCCTGTCAAGTTGTAAAAGTGGTAATCATTTTGAACCATATCTTGATGCATATTTTATGCCAATTGAAGCATGTCAAACATATAAATTACAAAAAAGTGTCTGTCTTTTTTGTTTGTTTTTTGTTGATAGAGTGTCATTTTTGGGGTGTTTATCCAGTTTGTACATTCATGAATGTTCAGTACACTGCCAATATCACAGGGGCTCTGTGTTGTATGTTCCAGGCATACTGCCACAGCCGTATGTGATAGCGTATTCTGCATCCAAGTTTGCCTTATTTGGATTCTTTGGTGGACTGCGTGAGGAAATGATAATAAGGAAAAAGGATGTATCTGTCACATTGTGTGTGATTGGACTCATTGGTAAGCACCTTTGACTTTGTTGTAGAATTAAGCAGCACTTGACAGTTGTGAGACAGAACAAGTAAATATTCACAGGTAGTGAAACAATTTGATTAACAATGAAGGCCATTGGTTAATGCAGTGTACATTAATATCCAACCGGTTTTGTTGTCTGACTGTAACTCATCAAGGACTCTTAGCTAAGGTAGTCCATATTTATAAGGGGGGGGGGAGGGGACATTTCCATTACTGTGCAAAAATTTGGATGGTTTACTTTGTGCAGGGACCCAGCATAAATATTTGAAGTGTTGTAAATAGTACGAAGAATATCAATGTCATGCATTTGTGAAACATTCAGCCATCTCATGCATAAATGATACTATGCCTCCTATTTTAACCCTTTCCTGCTTAAATCACCCCAAAATGCTTGGATGTAAATTGTGGTCAGCTTTAATGATTTTATATAAGTTTGGAGTCAATAGAAAATAATTTTTGCTGAGAATTATAAATAAGATTAATCAGGAGGGCATGCTCCAAGTCTGTAGCTTTTCTTGGTGCAGGTTACGTGCAATGCACTCAATGTATGTTGAGGAAAGCTGTTGACCCAGCGTTATTGTGACTGGGAAAGGGTTAATAAGAAAGGGTAAGTAAGCATAAGAGCAAGGAGTCCTGTTCACTATGACAAATTTGCAGTTCTGGTGAGTGTGTGAAGAAGTGAAATGCAGTTTTCCTAACAGTATCAAGAAGTGCAATATAATTGGTCATTTTCAACACCAGTGTTTGGACATTTTATTTCTTTTTAGTTTCTGTGTACATGTATGCATGTCATTTTGCCCGAAAAATCTGTTCATATTCCAGGCACAGATAATGCAGTTGGCGAGCTTCGCAACTTTGGGGTGCATTTCTTGTTGCAAACACTGCCTATAGCAGAACCTGCAGATGCAGGCCTGGCCATAATCAAAGGTGGCGCCACCAGGGAACGAGAGATCTACTTCCCATATATGCAGGCGAGACCAATTGTTTTACTCAGGGATTGGATACCAGAAATACTGGCAGCTTTCAATAGATATTTATACAGCAAAGAATGATGCAAGATTTTGCTCAGATAATTTAATGAAAAAAATTAAATTTTTTAGTCACTGAGATTTTATACACTATATTTGTATCCTGCATATTGAAATTAAAGTAAACATAGGACAAGGCGGGAGACAATTTACTTAAGATATAGTTATATTCAGTTTGATGTAATTGTGAATCAAAAATTAACTACATTTTTGTGATGGCTTTATTATAAGTTTTCTATACCTTTTAGCGTAAGCTGGTAGTCGACATTGTAAACATACAGGTGTGAACGTAGTGTTTGGATGACAATGTCAGCTTATCCAGATATACTTGTGTAAGGGTGGTTCAACATTTTCATCATTTTTGTATTGGTACTAAGCATATGCAGGAATAAAGGAGGGTAAATTGGGCTGTACATTTTTAAATAGATGCAAAATAATGGCTATTTTTTTACCCAAGTGTAACAGTTTTGAGTTTTGTGATTTAGATTTTAAATGATTTTCAAAGAATATAATTTTTTTTTGGGGGGGGGGGTTAGAGAGAGGAAGGTTACTAAAATTAATCTAGCAGTAACTCCAAAATGATGGAAATCTTGAGCTATCCTACCTGAGACATATAATGTGCCTTGGTCAATGCTGGTAGATGTGTAAGGATGCAACTTCCTTAAACTGGAACCTCATGCTCTGCTTTGGCTCCACACTGAAAAAGTGTTTGCCCAGCTACAAGGGCAAGGAGCTTGTCTCTTTTGACTTGATTTGTTAAAAATCTGTCACTGAAACCTCAAATCCAACTTGAAAAAATGTAAAAAGTGCTTGCTTTGTAAAAAAATTGAGAACCAGGTTTTAATTTTTGTTGTTTTGACTTTTGGGCAAAATGTGGAAAATAAAATTGTATAATTTAAGGTGAATTCACATGGGGGTACTTTACCCGAGAAATCCAAACCTGTGTATTTCAAGAAAATATTGTCATATTGTTTACTTTATTCCATTAATGTGGTTTATGTCTTGCAATTACAAGTGGACATTTTCGACAGGGTGGGTGGGTGGGTGGGTGGGTAATATGTGCACTAGTCACAGTATTAAAAAAGAGTCAGTTAAGTACCTCACATACATTTATATGAATAGACTGCAGATATAAAATACTATAGTTGCATTGACTTATCTATGGGACATTCATAATAAACACAGATTGATGTCGGGGGGTGGGGGTTGTTCTAATGGCACACCCAGGCGTGCTATGGGCAAATGTGCATAGTTGGGTGTTACAAAGCCGGCTCATTGTCTCATGCAGAGTGAAAAAGTTAATGTAACTCGGGGAAATCTAGTAATATTTTTCCCAACCTGTTTAGCCAGAATTTTTATGGAAATTACATATGTTGTTTCTGGTAAGACGAAGATGAGAAGAACTTTCATTCAAGGGCCAGCATTCCTAGTTTTCAGTCAGTGGTTTTTGCGCGAGTTCTAGGGACTGTTTCATACAGCATGACATGCAAGAGGAAGCCACTGAACAAGGTGTTTACCACCACAGCTTAATCTTCATAATGTCAAAGCTTCAGTCCACTGTGACATCATAGCAGACTGAGGCCTTGGCACTGTGATGATGCAACAACTTGGAATAAGGTAAAACCAAGTTGAAGGAAGGTTCATTTCACCATAAATGTAATAAGAACTCATATCTACTGCGTAGCTCCAACAAAATTACATTTTCCAAGTTAAATAATAAATTGAATAAAGAAACCAAAGTCCAAACACTGAAATAGAAGTATTAAATTAACCTTTAAAGCGCTGATTTAAGACCGAGTCGACAGATTTCCTTGGGACACTTTGTGCGCAATATGCTCAAAGTGTCCAGTGGAAAGCTGTTGACTAAGACTACTTTTCGCTTAAGTCTGGGCTTGCTGGTACATGTATTTGAATGAAAGGTGTCTTTATGATGAATTTGAATCTTTTAACTATTATATGCTTAATGGTAATGAGAAAACGACTATAGCCATGATTAGCACTTTAAGGGTTGATATTGTCATTAAAAAAAACCCCTTATTTCATGTGGCGAAACAACAAAGAGAATTTCCAGGAAATTTGGAGGCAGACACAGTATTGTTATTGATTGACCCACTTGGGGCCGGGTTGAACACTTAAACTAATGAAAAGATTTTATCTGCTGTTATGAATTCCATGTATCCCATGAGGCGAAGGATATAGTTCCCATCTATTAACTGGAATTTCTCCTTTCTTCCTGTGGGTATTATGTCTTAGTTTAGTCAAAAGGAAGATCATACATAGAGAATTAAGTGTTTTGTAAGTTTGAAAAAAAAAATGAAAACAATTAAAGAAAGGTGGCATACAAAACCTGTTTGAAATCCACACCAATCCCAAATTTATTGATATTGGGTTTTTGACTGGGAAGTGTCCATACTTCACATGTTATATACTCATATTTCCATGCTGTGCATAATAGGTTTCTACCTGATGATTTACACATGTGTTGTTCACAAATCAATGAATCAGGAATTTCATGAAATTGAAGTGTATCTTGAAAAGGCACATGTGATTAGTGGTTTTAACATGTATCTTTTGCCAGATCATATTTGTCATTTCCATACATTTTTATCTAAGGGCAGTTTTGTTTTTTCTATTTTTTCCACATTTTCAGATAGATTATGATTAATTTTTGTAGACTTGTGAACTTTATTTGCACTTTGCTCATGAAACAAATTTCAGGGAAGAAACTGGAAATAATTTAACAACACTTTGTATACTGTTACAGGAATTACATCACTGGTAAATAGCATTTGCTAGTTTTAAGGCACGCTAGACATGTAAATAGAATTTTTTTCATATGTGAGCAAGAAAAAGAAAACCTCAGTCATAATTAGGAATCTTGTAACTAGACAAAAAGAAATGTAAACATCCTTTATTTTTAATACTGAGCATAATCACTATATATTTACATGAACTTTTTAAAATGTATGTAAGAATTCATGGACAATTACACTTTACAGTTCCATAGGATACAATTTGTACAGTTGACCATGTACAGAAATATATAGAGTATGATAGTTTATTTAAATTGCGTGGGCAAACATGATGAAGTAAAGGAGAAAACACCGACCAAGTATGATTAGTATATCTGGGCACAGTGTTTCTTCAGTTGTTGAACATTATGTAGTGAAAAATTTAAGGTTGATTAATACAGATGTGGCATAATAGAGTGATGTATAGTAACAGGTACATGTACACAAGCATGTGCCCTGCTGTTGTAAAAAAATTTACATATTCTGACATAGGTGGCAGCACTTGATGAGACGCTATGAAGACCTACATTCTGTCCTTTTTTTCTTCTTTTGTGATTGGCTTCTGTTTGCTTAACCATGCAGAAATGAAGTTGGTGTATTAAAAGTTTGTAAAATAGGACAAAAAGAATGTGAATAAGTATATTATAAATGTTTCTGGTTTGTGGCCAGTAGATTATATTAAGTACCCAGGATATTTAAGAATTTCGAGAATGTGAGCATCAATATTAGACCCATGCATTGAATATGATCATACAATTTTTGCATGATTAGTGGGAAAGATATAGAATTGGGGCATTGCTTTAGCAGCTGAGTCATAAGGCAGGGGGCACTTAAGGGGGGGGGGGGATAAGTGTTCCAAAAAGATAAAACTTAGCAATAAATTACATGCATGTAAAAAAATTACAGACGGGTAAGACACCAAAGACATTTTTGGGTCATTACTACTACCAACCATGGCTTATAGGCTGAAATGTATCGATGCAAACATTATATAAAGTATATGTTCCTGGAAAGGAAATGATGAAAAGATTTCAGGTATTTCAATTCTGTGAACTAATTGTTGAATACACATTGATCTTAAATATTAGCAAATGTCAGATGTCAGACCCCTACTGAAATGTGGATGTAACTCTGCTGAAGTCCATTCAAATTAAAAAAGAATATCATAAAAGATAATGAACAGTAGTACTGCTCAAAATTGTGGAAGGGACTTCTGATGTCTCTAAGTTTCCCAATACTAGTATGGGCTCTCAAAAATTGGGGGGGGGGGGGGGGGGGGTTGTCAGCCTAAAACATAGAAACTGCAATTTTTATTTTTATTTTTTGTAACTGCAAAACAAACACTGGTGAAAAAAGTATATGACATATCTTTGGGAGCCACATAGGCACACATGAATTCTGTGCCAACTGCCCCCGCCCTCTCCATGCAAAAAAAAAAAAAAAAGAAATAAAAATGAAAAATGTAAAAAAAAAAAAAAAAAGACACACCCCCCCAAAAAAACCCCTGCAAACAGTTATTTCCATGTTTGTATACAGGTCTCACATTTGACAAGGTTGCTGCAAAGCTGAATGTTTAACAATTTAATAATTAGATGACAAAGTTGAAATCATGATCAGATCTAGGCTCTTTGGATCATACACTGTACATTTGAAAAATGTATACTTCTTCATGTTTCCATTAATATCTTTCACTCAGTGAGCTCTGATATGTAGTAAATACCTAAAAATTGCTCAGGTGTCTTGCCTGTCCTTCAGCACCATTTAAATAATAATCCCTAAGTTTTATTTATTTATTTATTTTTGGGAGTTTAATGGTAAGTTAATGATTACATTACATTGCTGTCGTCTTTTTTTTTCATATATTAGGGTATAAATTTTAAAAGGCTTAAATTGTTGATTTTACAGATATATATTCAGTGATACCTGCTGTAAAAGCCCACTTTCATAAGATACTTCATGGCTTTATAATTTTTCCTCAAGACATTTGCCCTGTTTGTCATTTGTGTCTATAATGAGGTATGTGGACTCTACTGGCCATATGAGTTCATTGTTGGTAGGAAGAAGGGGTACATTTGAGTAATAGAAACCGCTGTAGTCTTCACTTATGCACTTCTTGTTTGAAGATTTTGTATGATGATAAAAGTTCCAAGTTTAAAAAAAGGGAGTTAGAGGATACACTGTGTAGCAGTCAAAGAATGTACATTATTATCCTTACCAAACCACAGGGTACTAAGTAAATCTTCAGAATGTAAGACCAAAGTTCAGACCAATGTTTTGAAGAATGTGGACTACATTGCAAAATTTGCATGATAAATAGCGAAATTTGGGAAAATACATATAAATATATATATATATATATATGTGTGTATATAACTTGATTTTTTTTTTCTGCTTCATGAAAAAGGAAAGGGGGGGACTTAAGGAGGCTTGAGTGCCAATAATAATGTACAACACACATCCATGTACTTCTATACTGGGCACATTGTTGCTTCAAGGTTGAAGTGTTCACAGTTTTGCTCATTCAAGTGGCCTTGAATGTAAAATATGCATTGACAAAAAAGGAAGGATAATGTTTATACTGCCTAGAATGAAAAGCTGTGTAAAAACCCCATGTATTGACATAATTTGTAGAGTGATCAATAATGGCGTGAGAGAGTTTACAGAGTGGAGGCTGTCAAACCTGTATTAATGGTTTTTGCTACAGTAAAACCTTCCTTCAGAGACCATGCTTAGACATCACCAATTTGGGGTCTGTATGAGTGAGATAAATATGAAGAGAGCAAAGCAAAATGTATATAAAGGTGTTCTGTCAAGACAGGGCTGTTTTGACACAGAAAGTTACAGCGTACCAAATTGATGAAAAAAAATGGGCTGTAAAGTTGGAGGTTTCATGTTTGTCTTTTTTGATATTATTTTTCAGACCCTTGCATTTCATTTGCCAATGTGTTAGTGTGAATAGATAATGCTTACATGGCCATTAAGTTCAATATATTCAAAAGCATAATGGATTGCTCTGCAGGCCTCCTTGGTGTGATCCATTGAGAGGTAACAGACACACCAGCCTGATGCGTGGGAGGTAACAAGTGCCACAGGCTCCAGTCTGTTTTGTAGCACCCTCCGTACCTTATGTCCTTATTGAGTGTTAAGAGGGTGCAGTCTGTTTTGTAGCACCCTCAGTACCTTATGCCCTTACTGAGTGTTAAAAGGGCACAGTCTGATTTGTAGCACACTCAATACTTTATGCCTTTGTTGAGTGTTTAGAGGGCACAGTCTGATTTGTAGCACCCTCACTACCTGATGGCATTATTATTGAGTGATAAGAGGCTGCAGTGTGTTTTGTAGTGCCCTCAGTACCTTATACCCCTACTGAATGTTTAGAGGGTGCAGTCTCTTTTGTACACCCCAATTGAGTCTGTCTATTCAAGTAATATGCTTTGGTCTTGGAGTAAGCATAATTCATTTCAAAGGTGTTAAGGGAGCAGATGAGGCCTGTATTAACCCCTGTTCCAAATGTCTGGTTTTCTACCTTCAGTCAAGACTAAGGCGTTAGCTTTCTTTGGCTATGGCCCTGATTGGGTGCTAAGTGCTCAATGTATGACAAAGAAAGCTGTTGGCCTGGGGCATTGTGTTAACCATTTCCCATTCAAATCACCCAAAAGTGCTCAGATGTAAGTTGTTGTCTGCTTTAATTTATATTTCCTTAAATTTTATGTTGATAAAAATCTTTTTTCTTTTTTCGCTGAAAATTGTCGACACTAGTAAGACCTATCATAATGGCATGCCCCAGGTCAATATTTTTCCTCACTGCTGGTTATGTGCAATGCACCAAGGAAAGCTGTTGATTTTGTCTTACTCTGACCAGAAAAAATTTAAGATAGGTCTGATGTACATCTATAATTGACAACGGTTTTTCATTGACTGAAAAAACTGAGTGGAAGCAGATGACTTGACTATGGGTTGCTCTTGGTGGTTTGAAGGCAAAAGGGTCGCTCAGCAAACAGAAAGACTCGCCATACTGGTAGCAATTTATCTTATGTTAGTTCCTAAAATTATATGGCATGAAGATGACGAAAATTTTAAGACATTTATGGAGTGAGATTGAGCATACAGTGGTCCCTGGCTTTAGATGCCACTCTAATGAGGGACCACCTGTCTCGAGAGGCCACTTTCGGGCCTGCCCTTTGGGGGTGATCTCTCAAGACAGAGACCTTTGTACCATAATATGAAAAAAAAAAAAAAAAAAATCTGAGCAAACTTTTGTCAGGCATAGGAAGTGAGAGGATCAGAAGACTGCAGCTGAGCTGTCCAGAGAAGGAAGGGTTAAGTTTTTTCCAGTGTTTTGCTTAGATTGGCCATATTCACAAAAAAATGAAAAAGAAAAAAAAAAAAATGATCTGATACCAAATTTATGATCAAAATTAAAATCGACTTGATTGATTCCAAATTATTTAATGCTAGGCCTAATAGCATATTATCAATATCAATATTAGCCAGTCTATGTTTTTAATGGCTATTGTGCAAAAAGCGTGCTTAATATTTCAGGAATAGTGCTTAATCCTGATTTGGTCCAGATCTTCATCCAGATGTGAAGATAAGGTACTGCATCAAAGTAAGAGATAAATTTTATAAAATGGAAATGTTAATATGAAAGTTCATATTACAGTCAAGAACATAGATTTGTTAATCTTGCAAGTCTAATCAAATATTAGGCCAAGATTGAAGGGATTTGCACCAGAATCTTAATAATTTTATTTTTAGGATCAAATTCAGGATTAAATCAAATTCTTTGTGAATATGTTCCGAGGATTTTCACACAGATTTGGTACTGACCATGCATTACCTGTATGTTGAATATATTGGTAAAATGAGATAGGTGTATTGATTTTAAAAGACAGACGTCACGATCCCATATCATATTGATAAATCATCACCGACAGATAGAGGAGTTTGTCACAGACTATTATCAAGTTCCAGTCAAGCTGATTCAGCATGTTTTTGCCATTACATGTAAATGGACTGTTGCTAAACTGCCTACCATTTCAGCAAAGGAAACCCACTCTCGCCTTTGATGCCCACCCACATATGTGACAGAGCTGAAAATGACATTCACACAGGAGTGTTTTACTGCTTACCTGTATGAATCGGATATGCAGCTGTTGGGGATCTTACCTGAGGTCAGGTATTTTGGTGTGAACTGGAGAAAATAAAAGCATGTCCTTTTTGCCAAATCTGCTCAAGTCTAGTGAAAGTGTGATTGCATGTGGCATTCATGTTTACTTTGCTGCAAGTCACTGGCCTCTCTGTGCAATACAGGAAGGTGCCACAGGTCAGCATGAACATTACCTGCCATTAAAGAGAACATAAAATTGGTAAATGATAAAGAACACTAGTAGGTCCATATACATGTAGCGTGTTCTCATCAGGATTTAGAACTATGCAGTTTTGCAGTGAATGGTTTGGAATAGGAGTTTGCTCTTGGAATGACAGACTTGATAGTGTTTAAGCGGTACTGGGCCTTACAGACTTGGGTTTGCTCAGTTTCTCTTGATATTAGATACACTTATAAGATCATTAAGCTGAAACTTCTGTCATGTCATTGCTTCACTGATGTTTTTCTGCTTATAATACGTATTTAGTAATGGACAAGTTGAGAATGCCTCAATGTTTTTCAGTATATTGTTGGTACTGTGGTGGAGAACATGTGAGCACAGGTTGATATGTTATGATGAGATACCATGCCCCCTGTGCTTTCAAATATCCTATTGTTGGCTCCAGTTTAACCTGTTCCTGCTCCAATGCTCCCAAAGTGCTCAATAGTTTTACTTACATTTCCCATTATTATAGTAAATTTTTTGCTGAAATTTGAATGTAATAATATTCATGATGGCTTGCTCAAGATCTAGAGCTTTTCCTTGGGACAAGTTGGGTGCATTACAGCAAGGAAAGCTATTTACTCAGTTATACTCTGACCTGGAATGGGTTAAACAGCAGTCAACCTGGGGTCATGTCTCCTGTGAATGGTCCCATTGTTGTTGATATTTGTTAGATGATCAAAGAGATTGAAGGATATATCATGCTGATATTTATATTAGTGTAGTTGTGTAATGCTCACCAGGTTGGCAATATAATGATATTTTGTTGTAATGAGTTAGAGGAGGGGGATGTCATGGGAACTTTTTCTTTGCAGAGGCCCCAACCAACACCACAGAAAATGGAACAGTTTTAGTACCAGATGGGGGAGCTTCATTAAATTTATGTGATGGGTAATGTCTGAAAAGTGGAAGATAAGAAAATGCAACTAATCTTGATCACCAGTAAGGTGAGGATTTCCTACTTTACTGCGAAACTGGGACCCTATTTGTTCAAAAAGTTTTTGTGTCAGGGCCACATTTAAAGCCAGTCCAATTAGAATGCTTACAAATGACAACTTGACGCTTTATTCTCCCACAGCAGCATGGTTCCTGTTGCATATCATATGGCCATATTTATTTGATACGGTTGTATTTATAAAGAAACATGACCAAGAGTTGATCTGCTGTGCAAGAAAAGTGCAGTAATCTGTTTTAACTCTTTCAGTACCAATCACATCTAAAGTTGATCTAGTGAAGTCAAACTAGTCTGAATCAGATTCATATTGCTCGTAAAAAGATCTTTCATTCAAATACCAGCATGCCTATAGTTCCAGAGAAAATATCCCAGGTCAACAGCTTTTCTCGGTGTGCATTGGGCGCAATATGCCCAATGCGCACTGAGAAAAGCTGTTGGCTCAGTCCAAATTTGGCACTTAAAGGGTTAATACAGAAAAATACAGGGTTATTTATGACTTTCAAGTGGATGATATTTGAAAAAATGTGGACAGTGGGGTATGCAATTATGTTATGTACATAAGAGGTGAAGAATGATCATGCAGAAAAAGTGGACCACTTTTTTTAGTTTTATTGGTGGGCTCTATAAGTGTGGTGTCATTGTACAGTGGCCATTTGATAATTATAGCTGTCTTTCATATCTCTCTGTGACCCAGGCCTGGCAGGGTACCATAGGCTGAGCTGGTGCTCATTTCCTGGACTGATTAAGTAATTGTGTAGACAGGCCTGGCCCATGTATATATGAATACCTAATTAGTCAGCTGGTGGCAGTAATCCTTCTCCTTGCCTTTAATAGACATTTTCTTTGCCATGTTTGGTGCAGGCAGCCCGTGAGAACACAATACTATGACACAGGTGGACAAAATACAGTGCTGAATGTTGTAGCTGTGCACTGAAGCAAGCTTATCCTGCATGGGTCACATTGGTATTTGGGTTTAAAAATTGCATTATATTCAAGGTTTAATATGAAATCTGGGCCGCATTAAGATTGTTCAACATTTAATAACATTGCTACATAAATGTAGAGGAGGTTATGCATTGTACATATGTTTATTTGAACATGCCACATGGTGTAAAAAAAATAAGTAAACTAGTTTTGTGCATTATGAGTCAACTCAATTGCAATAAAATCAAAAGATTATACAAAAGTAGGGCTTTGTTGAGCATTTTCTGGTTAGAACCAGACTGAATCAATAGCTTTTGTTGCACAAAGGGAGGCTCTTGGCTTTTGCATGTTAGTCTGATAAATTCTACAGTTCTCATTCAAAGTGTTTTCTATTCATGGGGAATATAAGTGAAAACATTGTAGCAGACATTTTACATGTGGAAGATTTGACAGTATACTTTTGTGATGATCAAGGTGACATCTTGTTTGTGAGTGTACATAATGCTGTTTATAGTGCCAACATTGTGATGATCGAGGTGACATCTTGTTTGTGAGTGTAATTAATGCTTTTCTAGGGTGCCAACATTGAAAGCCGAACAAAAATATACCACATTTATTTGCAAATGTTGTATGATAAGGAATGAGATTTGCAATAAAATGGGATAAGCACAAGTTTCAGTAAAGGTTGTCCTTACTCTGCAATTAGAAAGAGACTGAGTGAACAGCTTGCCTAGCTATGGCTTGGGAGCTTGTGTAGCATCCAACTTGTGCCATGGAAAGTTGTTGACATAGCAAGTGCTCCTGTAAAAGGATTCTCACAAGAGATGGAAGCGAAGCCATAGAACCAAACAACAGGTTACAGCAAGTCTTTTGGACATTTTGTTTGTGCAGAAAAGGGTAAACCTTTGTTAATAAAGTCAAGGTAACCATGAATAAAATTATCTCTAGGCATAAGAGGTAGTGATCTAATTGAGAGGGTGTACTGACACTAGTTACATGCGAGTGAAAAGTTGTCAGTGACTGAGTACTGAGAGTCTGAGGAGTCTTTGTGTAAGGTACACTTTATTGTTGGAAATTTGATGGGTCATTTTGAAGTAAAGCAGTGGCCAATAGCATGAAAATAAGACAAGGGAATCTTGTGGCCTTATAATGTTGACTTTTCAGCTGTGTTTGGATCATTATGGTATGCCTCATTACCCAATTAATTATCAAACATAATTTGGATAATAAGACATGCTGGGGAAATACACTGGCTTCCTTCATGTAAAATATTAGAGCTTGAACTGCTGAAATAGTGACTCAGTGAAATTATTTTAAAAGTAAGACCCCCCAAAATTAATGAAGAAAATAATATTAGCCAGGACTTACATTGCTTAACAAGTAACTAATCTGCAATGTGTTTGGCTGGAAAACCTAGGAATGCTGAGGAAGCTAGTGAAGTACACAGGTCTCGCGTAAAACTCTTGAAGTAAAATTTTGTACATTCAGTGAGAATACAGGTCATCACATATAATAGAGTAAGTGTATGGTGGTGTGGAGGACTCCAGGCCAACAAAGGTGTAATTGTATATGTCCACATGATAAAATGAATTGCATATCTATCCTACGGTGTGCTGTATTGAATGGCAGCTTTTCCAAAAATTTGCACAGTAAATTTAGTTTTTTTTTATGCAAGCACTTGAAAGGATGAAGTGCTGCCAATGACACTTATAGATTATGATGGCCTGAAAGTAATTGGTGCTTGGGACTGGTTTTACTCATGCTTATTGTGTGAAAGGCACTGTCCAGTAAACGTCGTGCCTCATCAAAGGACCTAAGCACCAAGTCCATATAGGTATTTTGACTGCCTTTCCCCGAACCAAATCAACACATGCCCAAAGACTGACCCCTGACCAGATACTCGGCTTACCATATGTTTTTTTTGACAGAATCTGATGTTTTTTCCCATAATTAAAGATATCAAATACTGTAGTTCTAGAAAATTTTGCATGTGTTTAATTTTGCACAAACTGCTTTTTCCGCAAATTAGAAAATATTTACAAATTTTAATTTCGCACATCATGGCTTGTCCATATGTAACCTTTCATGATGTAAATTAATTTTGGCACATCTTTTTTTCGCGCATCAAGTACTAGCACGAAAAGTGCAAAATAAAGTTGAGTGTGAAAATTTCTAGAACTACAGTAGCTATTCTTGATAACCAAGTTTTTTTTGTTTACATAGAATGTTGGCCGACATCCTTCATGTGCACTGTGTCCATGAATACACTGCTGTTGTGTATACTCTCATGCAGTGTGATAAAAATATACATATTTGTTACATAACGTTACCTCGACCACTATTGCCAAAACACTGCTTTCAGCTCCATTTGTGTCACAATTTCAGCCATATCTGCAAATCATTTTTCAGATAACCAGGATATAAAATGTATTCATTGATTTCTTTGCCATTTATGCACAATGGTTTGGAAAAAAGGGAAAAGTGCCCTTTTTGGCACTACATTCACTGTCAAGTAACCCTAACAACCCATGTTTGAAACAGTGCATTGAAATCACAATTACAAGCACATATAATGATCGGTTCACAGATTTCTAAAATGAAATTTCTAGCAGAGACAGTTTGGAAGACAGACTTGTTTGCCTAATTTTTATGCCTTCAGCTTTTGCATTGATATTGATTGCATTTGGTTTGCTAAGAACTTTTATACATGGAAAAAAATTGGTGGGAGAGAAGGTTTGTAAGTGTAGTGATCAGATGGTGTAACCTTATGTGCTATTTTGTGGTTGCACCTGCCTTTTTGGTAGCTCAATGTTAGATGCTCAAGACCAAACCCATCTCAGTTCAGTTTGTGACGTTCAATATTTCCAGAGTAAGAGAAGGGTTAAACGTTGTGGGCATTTTGACCCAACAGTCCTTAACGTTGACTACCTTACATCATCAGCTGCATGGTATGTCTTGTTCATACATTCGCCTTAGCTCAAAGAGAACCAGAGTGCTGATGTCAAGGGAAATCAATTGTCCTTTCTGCCCTCCACACTTCCACCAGACATGGTGCTTTGATGTGCACAAAAAGAAAAAAAAATACATCTGTACAATTACCTCCAAAAAGCCCCAATTAGCACAAAATACATCTGATCTTGATGTCCTATGCAAAAGAAAATTGATCAGTATATTTGACTAGGGGAATTCAGGCATGGTGTGCTTCAGGTTCAAATAATGCACAAATGGTTTTGTGGTGTGCAGTTAATGGTACACTTTCTTTCTTTTTACAACGAAGTTCCGTGATCTATTTAATAAGGGTTTTAGGCAGTTACCTTTAACTGAACAGCTAAAAATAGACATTGCAAAGCTAGGGATGTACGCAGGATACTCATTGGTTTTCTTACAGAGGAAAGTGATCTGTGGCCTTGTCCTGGTAAGAACAACAGTGTTAACACAGGCAGAATAAGTAACAGATAATGGATTTATATGATAAAAGCTGAAATTGGATAAAATATGTATTTTACTTGAAGTATGTGAAATCACAGATACTTTAAAGATAAATTTTTATATCTGATTTTTTTGATAATTTTTTTTAAAAATTCCCTTGCCCTGTTTCATAGTAAGACTTTGCATGGGAAATCTTGCATAGTATTGCATGCAAATCTGCTAGCCTCGCAGTCTCTTTGGTGATCCTTTTAAATTATTTTTGATCTTCATAATTATGACAGACATCACCTCACCCATTCACTTGAACTGCATCACAAGAAATCAATATCATTAATGCCCTTTTTGTGTAATTTGACGGATCATTTAGGTGTCGAAATGAATTCAGTGTGTAGTAGATACACATTTACCATTCCCTTGTACAAGATGACATATATACCGTTCTGTTTGTAATGTGTGCAGATGCGTATCTTTTGCATCTTGCCACGTGGACATGTTTACTACTGTCGGTAATGGGTGCATATACTTCTTTACTTACATTTTTTGCTGGTACGAACTTTCAATATTTGTGGTTGCAGCGTCAATGGTGACAGTAAATCATTGAGACTTGCTTTTAAATTTTAATGAAGGTAATATGGAACCAATACAGCAAAACTTTGTCGTTTTTGAGAGTTTTATGTTGGTAGAGAGGTATGTATAATTATAAGTTTTCCAAACTTAACACGGTGGTCATTGATGATTTGACCCCGTTTGACGTTAATAATACAAAATAGGGGCCAACAACAAACTCTCAACCTCAGGTGTATGTATCTCTGGTTCCGAATGCCATCTTCTTATATAAAATTAGGACTTTACGTTTTAAGAGTAGAGGTGACTCACTAATTTTTGATAAATTGATTAGTGTGATGGAAATGGGGTTTCAATATGAATGGATTGGATTATTGAGAGAAACCTAAAAACACAAGCCGATTTGTTACTTTGCCCTTTCGTGATATGAAACGGGAACAATATACTATGACAGTTGATTTTGGATTCATTTTCACTGTCTGGAAAAATTTTTAATGTGTTCATTTTGCCTCATTTCACTATGTTTATACAAAAATTTAATCAAAAGAGTAATTTTGCTTTAATAGATTCTCTGGACACTGGCAGTCATAGGCCTATACAGGTTTACTGTGTTTATGTGGGGTATTATCGAAATATTTGGCACAGCACCAAAGTCACTCTTACTACATTTCCAATGCCTTAAACTTAAAATGTCATCTATGATAATGCCACTGTCAGATTTGTGATGGGAGTTCTTGCTTCATCCCATGCAAGGCAGACTGGTGAAGGTACTCGCATGTACAAATGCAAATCAGCTACCCTCTCACCCCCGGAAAAACACACACACACACACACACACACACACGCACGCACACACACACACACACACACACACACACTGTAGCAAAATTAGGTTTTTGCTTGTACAGATGGCTACACAGACCTTATGTCAGTCAGCTGTAAAGTTTTTATTTCTTCTTAATATTTGTGTTATAGATTTCAGTCAAAATTTTAGTAGATGCTTATACACATGTGGCGACAAAAAGCTGGGGCTTTGTGTTCCCCAATGGAGTCGTTTTACAAGCAGAAAACTGGTACTGTGTAGGAAGATTAATTATACTCGAAGCAGGTACTACGCTGGATTCATGTTTATGAATATATGAAGACGTAAGATCGAAATTTGATTAAAATTACACATGGCTAGTGAAGAGTATTGTATGTATTTATTTTATTGTCTGTATGTGTTTGGAACCTGTCTGTCAAACGTTTTCCCTAAAAATAACAGAGTGAATCACGAATGCATTGTATATGTCTGGTTTAATTGGAAATGATTTGTCAATGTATACACCGCACATGGGAGACCTATATATAGGGTGACTATTTGCGTGGGGTTTTGCCTCATCTCATGTAAAAAATTCAGATCCACTTTCCAAGTTAACTAAAATATATTAATGTGACGTAATTTAAGGTATTTAAGGTGTTTACTTCATGCATATTAATAATCATTGATGTACAATTCCTGACAGACACAACAAATACACATATGTCTATCAAAATTCCAAGATGAAAGTATGGATGTATCAACAAATTAAAAGTCGAATATTTACTGAAAGTAGGTGAAGCTGTATTATTAAAGAATGTATTTTTGGCACAGAGACTATTTTAGGTTAACATGTAATTGCCTTTTGCTTTTAGATAATTATACGTTGATGGGTATATTTGTTTTCTCCATAAAGAAAAAGAAAAAAATATTAATGAGAAAGCAGCCAAAGTAATAGTACCCATTACATGTTATCAAGCGAGAAGTGGTTATCATTGTAAATCCCCATTATGGAGGACTCCTGTATTTGTCAGAACTGGAGCAGGGGTACAACTACGCTGTATCATAGTCTTGTATTTCTCTGAACAAAAGATAAGTACAGATGATTTATCCTGTTAGATCAGCATGTGAGCAAGTTCAAATGTGCAATAAAGTTTTCCACAGTTTTAGAGTATTGTGTTTTCATGATTGTTTGAAGTTAAAACAATGGTTATTTTTGGGGGATGACTGCATGAGATAGACCTGTGTGATGTAAGGCTTGGTTTACACGAGGTAAACTGTAGATGCTGTGGCAACAAGTACAGCAGCCAGACTGCCATTCTGGATATCCTTCTAACATTGAGATGAGAACCATCAGGAAATTCGAGGGCTTTGTGTACACCCCCTCGGGTAATTGTACACTCTAACCCATCCACAGCACGGAAAGTTCTGCTCATTTAATTTATCATGATTCTAGTTTAAAATTCATCATTAATGACTTTGCATGGCCAGCCAATTTTAGGGCGGGTACAAGTCCACAGCTTCCGTCCGACTGCTTGAGCAGCGAGGAAAGCTGTAATTCAGTTCACAACGTATGGCTGAAAGGGGTAATTAGGGCCATCCTGGAGTATAATTAAACAAATCATCCAGATCAAACATCTTATTCTGAGCAAAGAATCTAGGACTAGTTTATCAATCATTAGAAATTTTCGTTTAAAAGGAATCTAACTTACAAATATGCAACTCTTCATGGTGACCAGAATGGTGTTCCGAATGTAAGTAGTGTGAAAAAAAGTATGATGCTGTGGTACTCTGAACCGACCCTTTAATATTGTGATGAAAGTGGTTGTTCAATACCTCGAAGTACTATCGGAAGAGAAGCCGCATTGAAAGTTGTATCAAAGAGAACGCATATCAATACACTGCTTTCTTGACATGTTGTGTATCAAGGGGGCAATCCACGGAACTGAAGTGCCATGCCGGTTAATCCCCTTTCAAAGATAGTGAATAGGAAACCCTAGGTAAGTACCACCTAATTAATTTGCTGGGGAAATTTGTCGGTGCCAAATAATAACCGTCTGAACATCAGGAATACCATACAAATGCACGTTGTTTCATCATTGTTACAAGATTTGTGTGGGCACCGTATTATAAAATACAGCAGCTTATTGGGGAATCTAAATCAAGAATCAGTGGAACATAATCTGAATTCTCCCATCCTGTCAAATCTGAAAATAGGGTTAGTACTGAAATTCAAATAAAAAATAGCAAACATACAAGCGTAAATGCTTACAAGTGCTTTTTTGGCGAACATTTTTTTTCCAAAGACGAGTACAGTGTACTAAGGCCTGGAAGGGCAAAGAAAAAGGGTTGTTTGAAGACAATGATTCAATATGCAATAGGACCTCATAAGTACAAATCTAAAAAAATTACTTCCGAACCTTCTGCAACTAGAACAGTTTTAACTGCCTAAAGGACGTAAACAGTCAAGAGCATATAAGCTCCAATTTTAATTGCTGATCTCAAAACATACTATTTCTGTGGTACAAACCTAATACTTCTCATTTTCATATCTTCAAATATTTTGATTAAAGCATTTTAGTATTGTTATGGCACACACATCGGTAAACCACGGAGGTCCTAGTAGTAATATACTTTATTTCTTTAAAGAGGATCGGACGTGTAGCTAAATATAGCTAATGTAGTGTCCTCTCCTCGTGTACAACCAAATACAATACTATCTGTCTTAAATACACATCGATGTAAGAAAGAAAAAAATACAATACGAGACATATGAACTCGGAACAAAAACGAATTACATGACAATTAAGGTAACGTAAAATAAACAGAATAAAACAGACATCGTTATGAAGAAGAAAAAATCACATGCATTGTCAGCGACTAACGAAAGTCGTCCTCGTCATCAGAATCGTTAGACAAGATATTTGCGAACCTGTTACTCAATTGTATAAATTTCATAGTAGCATCTAAAATTTTACAATTGGAAATACAAGTGAGATTTTTATGACCATATAAACATATTGATACCTTGTCAGGAACTGATAAATTGTCAAATATTATTGCATTCTCACTGGTTTCTAGAATTTCTGTAACCCCTGTCAAGAAAGTTTGTCTTGGAATTGCAAATAAGGGACACTGCAATAGAAAATGGGAAGTTGTTTCAGAGTGATGACCACACATGCATGCTTGGGTATCACACAAATGACGCGTGTAAAGATGGGCCTTTAGGGCGCTAAAATCAACCCTTAATCTATTCATAACCATGTTTAACCTTCGGGGCCCGTGACGGAGATGGTCGAGTCTTGCAGGAAAAAGCAACCGTTTAACATAAATTTTAAATACATTAACGGAACGAGCACTACGAATGTTATTGGGTAGGGAGTTCCAAAGTTTAGACGCAGAAGGAACAAAACTGCGAGCAAACACATTCGTACGAGCAGCTGGTATCTGCCTCTCAGTGTCATTGCGTAACAAATAATTATGCCTCTCCGTGTTTTGAATGGGGAGTAACGCACTGAGGTGAGGTGGACAAAAGCCTTTAACCATTTTGAAATAAATTAATAATTTGTAGTATTTCCTTCTATCTGCAAGGCTCGGCCACCCCAAGCACTTTAAAACTTTAATTCTACTGGACGTGTTCATACAGCCTGAAACTGCTAAAGCCGCTCTATACTGCACCGACTCTAAAATACCACTGCTCCTTTGTGTACAATTGTCAATGATTGGGGCAGCATATTCAAGTATGGGCCTTATACCACAAACATATATTGACTCGAGAGCTGATACAGGTAAAATATACATACATTTTCTTAATTTACCAAGGCGACTTGAAGCTTTGGTACAAACTGACTTAATATGAGAGTCCCATGATAAATTGTGTGTAATAATAAGACCCAGGTGTTTGTGTTCCTGTACCCTCTTAACTGGTTCGTCCTTAAATTTTAATTGAGGATAGTTCACTTTTTTTACTTTACGTGAAATAACCATTTCCTCAGTCTTTGAAGGATTAAAACCTACTTTCCATTTGTCACCCCATTCTTGTATTACGCTCAAATTATCGTTTAAACTTATCACCGTTTGTTCCGGAGATTCCACAATTTCAAGGAATGAAGTGTCATCTGCGAAGATGTAAACTTTACACGTTAAGTCATCTACAAGGTCATTGATGAAGACAAGAAACAGTAGAGGGCCAAGAACACTACCCTGGGGCACACCAGATTCTATTGATATCCATTCAGAAAATTGTCCATCCAATACAACCCTTTGCTTGCGATTACTCAAGTAAGACTGAATCCATGACAGGAGGGGATCACCTATGCCAAGCTGTTTTAATTTAACAAGAAGACCTCTGTGCCAAACCCTATCAAATGCTTTGGATATATCTAAGAACACCATGCGTACATCTTTTCCCTTATCTAAAGCTGAGCTTATCATATGAACGATATTTATTAACTGGTTAACTGTGCTATCAAGTTTTTTGAATCCAGAATTACATGCCGTAAGAAGATTATTTGCTGTCAGAAAATCATACAACCTGTTAAACACGGTAATTTCGAATACCTTGGAGGCGGAACATAAAAGGGAAACAGGTCTATAATTTTTTGTCAGAAAATCTTCCTCTTTTTTGAACAACCCCAAAACGTTAGCTTCTTTCCATAGTGTTGGAAAAATCGCCTTTTCCAAAGATAAATTAAATAGTTTAGATAAGGCACCGGCAATGTACGGAGCAAAAAGTCTCAATACTTTATTCGGAAGATTGTCAGGTCCACCGGTTTTTGACACTTGTAGCTTTTGCAATATATTTAATACCTCATTCTCAGATGTGATAACATTACTCAACTTTTGATCAGTTTTATCTTGAAGAATAGGGGTAGCTTCGGACACATCATCCTTTACCCACTGTGCTGCGAAGAAATTATTTAGTGCATTTGCTTTATCTATAGGGTCAAAGAGAACTGAGCCGTTTTCAATCAGTGGAGGTATCTTTTTGTGCTGACTCCAGCCGCATGCCGTTTTTAAAGTTGACCACCATTTTTTATTTTCTGTAGATTTATTTGATAGAATCTTGTAAACTTTTGAAAAATACTCTCTTTTGGCTTTTCTAAGCATGTTGACAACATTGTTTCTGAGTTGACGATATATCCCCCAGTAAATATCTTTGTTTATATCGTTCGTTGCATCGGCCTTCTTTGCCCTCTTGTAGGCTCTATCTCTAACTTTCATACTGTGTCTCAAGGCACTGGTCATGAAAGGTTTATCTTTAGGTCTTATGGTGACTTCCTTATGGGGAATGCACTCATCGGCAACATCCTTAAGAAATGAGGTTAGCCCTGAACAAATACCATCTACGTTATCATCAATGAATAAAGCATCCCAAGGAGCTGATGATAATAATTCATGCATTTTTGCCATGTCAACTTTAGAGTAGTTCCACACAACTTTTTTATAGGCGTTGACATTCCCAACGGAAAGGTTCGTACATAACAATATTGGTTCATGATCACAGGTTGATATAGTCGCAAGATTTGAAATTTTACTATTTAATGTATCATTCATAACAAATACGAGGTCAAGAACAGATTGCCCTCTTGTGGGTTCCTTCACTAGTTGACTTAAGTTGAGACTGAGACAAGTGTTTAAAAAATCCCTTTCAAATGCACTGTTACAGGTTTCAGAACACCATGAAATGCCTGGTAGATTAAAATCGCCCGTTACAATCAGAGCATGGGGGGATTCCACTGTAGCTTTAGCAATCTGTTCTTGAAAAGAACTTAGAAACTCGTTAAATGAGTCCTGTTCTTGACTAGGTGGCCTGTAAAATGTGGCTACAAAAATTTTATGTTTTTTAACGTTTAACTGGATCCATAATGACTCTAGCCCAGGACTGCAAAGGTCGTCACGAGGCTTGACACTTAAATAATCTCGAGCATATATTAAGACTCCCCCTCCGTGCCTATTTCGATCACATCTTATCGGAGGTTTAAAATCTGGTAACAAAATATCATCATTAGAAATACCTACATCAAGTTTAGTTTCATTAAGACATATAACATCGATGTCATTATGAATGCTCAGACTATGGATTTCATCAAGTTTGTTATTGGCGGTCACACTGTTAACATTCAGATGTAGAACATTCAAAAAGTTAGAGGCCGAAGGACCTGGGTTTGGATGAACATCTCCACATAATGCCAATAGCAGGTCAGTAAGAATGAATATGATACAAGATATAACATAAATTGTATGGGAAGTCGTATTGATCCTGCCCAATAAGTTGAAAGTGTAAGTAAACTGGTCAGATAACTTGCATTTAGAATACTTAATGCTGATTGGCTGAGGTAACATGTATGAAGATACACAATAACTTGATACAACGTCATTCTTTGCCACACAAGCAAATAACACACAAAAAAGTGTCAGCTTGTGACTCCAGCTGGTATTTAATTGCAGTGCCACACTATATTTTAGAACAGCAGTCATCCTATACCCTTACTTGGCAGGGATTTCGTTTTCAATACAAGATGTCTGCAAGCTGTGAAATAAAACAATTGTAAACTAATGCATACATGGTGAACGGACGACAATACAAGTGAAAGAGGCAAAATTGGGTTACAAAACAAACCTCGCGTGCATGAGTTTGGGCACACAAGTTTGAATGACCAAAAGGATATACCTGAAGCCCAGTAGAATAATACTACCAAACATGATTTGATCTCCTTGGCAAAAGGGATCAGCGTAAGTGGTACTCTTGTACCTAAAAAAACTGAAAATTGTGGAAACATGATGTGACAAGAAGTTTGTTAACAGTAGGCGCACCATGTGATCTGACCTGGACACGTGACAACAATAAACAGGCTTAAGTATGAAGACAGAAACGTTGATATTTTTACTGAAACAAAACACATAGACCATATAATGCATTAAATCTTAGTAAAGATTAATCACCATGGTGTAAATGCCATTATTGGCATTAAATTTTACACATGTAAACTTGTCTAAATGTCCATAAGCGTAAAACTGTAATGTTCAACCAATGGACCACAGAGAGTTAAGTCCAAAATTGGGAAACAATTGATGATTTAGTCGAAGATCTACCGTATAGTCGGGTAGTTACGGTTCGATGCAGGAAGCATACGCGTTAGTTTCAAGAAAACCTCTCAAGATCACTTTCCTGGCGGATTTCAGATGTTCTTAGTACAGGGTTGTCGGGGGATGAGCGATGTTTAACCAGTATCCTGCCGTCGTAAGTCCAAGTGTCTACTATTTTATTTTGCTGTTTCAATTGTCTGGCAAGATACGCAAGTCTATTGCGTCGTTTAGTGAGGTCTTCGTTTGCGTATATACCAGTCCCTTTGAGCTTACTTTTGGCCTTGAAGACTTGGGCTCTGATCCTATAGCTTAGGAATCGAACTATTATCGCTCGGTTAGCGGACCCAGCAGGGCCAACTCGATGCGAACGTTGTATATCGGACATCTGAAGGCGAAGACCCATCTGCTCATTGCACAAATGTAGTATAATCTTATCTGTATCTTCAGGCGTATTTAGGGCTGTGTTTGCTTTAATGCCACTAAATCTTAAGCTCATTCGCCTACCATATTGTTCTAAATCATCATGTGCAACCTGTAACTCCTCTAACTGAGCTTTAACTTGATCATAGGAGGACTGAAGATTTTTCATTTGATTTTCACAGATCTGAATTTTTGTATTTGCATCAGACAACAAAGTGGCTTGAGAAGACAGAGTACTCTCATTGACACGTACCTTTCCCTCAAGACTGACAATCTTAGTTTCAATAGTACTGATCCCTGTCGCGATTGGCTCTAACTGCACCTTGATAGCTTCAGACACAACATCTTTTATCATATCCTTCAGAATCGCCACAGCTCTAGAGTCAGATAACAAATCCAAAAAATCCTCCAACGGTAACGATGTTTTCGGTCTTTGCGAAGGAGGAGACTCTCCAGTAGGTGTTGGGGAAAGCCAGGGCCTCTTCCAAGGTCTAGAACTGTCCATACTACCAGAATCAATATCGTCAGGTTTGTTATTTTTGTCGCCCATGACTCTATGTTCTAAGCATACAACCTTTGTTCATACACTGGTGACGGCGGGAAAAAATGTGAAGACATAAAATGGATCAAAAGCGAAGTTTCTGCATTCCCACCAAACTAATCCATAGATCACTGATGGCACTGATACAAACTTAAAACATATCCATATCCATTTTGTGGATTTTAAATCGTAATCCACAAAAAAACATGAACTTATACTCCACGATCAGAAGAATGGTCAAAGCTATGCGCATGACGTCACACACGGAGGTCCTATTTCATTAATATCTAATTCATAACAGAGTAAAACGTCTGTTGTTGTGACCATTAAAAACTTTCAGCTGCTTCACATTATTATATTATAAAAGGAAAGGCTTATTACTTAATCCAGATCTAAACTGATTTTAGTGTGTAAGCTTTATATTCACGTGGAGCTTTCACCACAGATCAACAATTAGAGGTCTAATACTAAAACATGGAGGGCTAATAGCATATTATTTGGCGGCATATTAGGCTATATTAGATAACAGAAGACCTGCTTATGCAAGTTGTGCCCTCAAAACTGCGTTGGTTCATTACTTGGGAGCTGCACTGGAAGGGATCATTTGCCACCATTCATGGTATTGGACGTTTTCTTGTGAAGTGTTGTTGTGTTCAGCTGTTGATCTTGACCACGTTTATGCTGTCTGTAACTGAAGGCGTTCTGAGATTTGAATGAAAGGTCGGTTTACTTTGAATATGAATAGTTATCATTATGTCAATTCAGAGCACATAGAATTGAGTCTACATTGACAATGAAAGATTTAAATTTTGAAAATGACGACTAATTTTGTTTCATGCACATATATGATACCATAATTACCTTTCATGTGTTTGGATTTAAGAGTTCTGAGAAGCCAGGTTCTTTTGTTTTTGTTTGTTTTTATGTTTTTCCCCCCAAAGCTTCCGTGTATACACTCAGAAATATAGGTTATTGAACGGTTCTCTGAAGAATCTATTCGTATACAGGTTCTTGGATGGTTCTCTGAAGAATATACAGGTTCTCTCAGGACCTAAACGGTTTTCAGCTGAAGAGCGAACAATGTGCTTCAGCATTAGTAAGGTTATTCATGTTGGGGAAGGGACTTTTCACTATCGAGAAAGGTTCTTCAGCCATTAAATTTCCGTCACACACAAACACACACACACACACGCACGCACGCACGCACGCACGCACGCACGCACAGAGATAAATTAGCAAGATTCATTTTTACCCTCGACACATAAAGTGCACTGGGTGCTTAGTGACTATCTTTCGTAAGGGTTTTTGGATTAAAAAAAAACAACAACTCTAAAGTACCCTTGTAACAGGTTCTTGTAGAACATTGAAGGTACTCTAAGAACCACGGCGGTACTGTAGAGAGCCTTGTCGTCTTGGAATGTATGAACAGAAATATCTATGTGACCAATTAGCAATGTTTCTGGCAACCACCCAATCACTGCCCAGCCTCGTTGACATAGATCGCAGGCCTGGTCTTTGTGGACCTGCCAATCCGTCCTGTGCAAGCACTACAAGTCATGTAGAAAGCCTTCCAATATTTTGAGGGATATTGACAGCATACTAATCACACGCCTTGAACCTTAAGAGCCTGCCCCATGGATCACAGTTACACATATTATAAGTGACGCTGAAAAACTTGGACATCGGGGTAGTGCATCACATTTTTCATCCCTGTTGCCTGTTAATACTAATTCCACAGTACCCTGCTGATCTGATTTCCACTTTTGCAAGCCTTTGTACTAAACAGCAAAGAGCTGTGAGTAAACAAGATGCTTTAGAAGATGAGGACTGATCTACCATGCTTTACTCCTGGGGCAGAGCCGGTACACTCTACGGGGAGACGAGTGGATGACATAATAACTCCAATTCTAGGACAATTTAGTTTGGAAAGATGAAAATAATGCACGTTCAACGAACCGCAACTAATCTGATGCAACCTATAGCAAATGTTGGATGTAAGAAGTGATTCACTGTTCCTTAATATCAGTTAATCATATTCAAATCATAAAGACCTAATGATGCAGTGGTGGAAGTAATTTGTATTTTTCCATCACTGTATGCTGGGATAAATACTAAATAGCAAATATGTATCAGCAAAACATTTATGGTGGTAACAGAATTCTTCACAAAACATATGGACAAAAATTAAACAACCTCTTTTTGTTCTCATATGTGTCTACGAGGCGATAGGTCACTATTGTCATTGCCTCAGCCAGAACGAGTTTCGCTGAATATTTTCGGGGCTATAAAAGGTCTTATGTCACCCGACGATACAATCAAAGGTGCAGTAACTTCAAAGCCACATCAGTTAAGAAACCGGACTCTCATTCGATTTGCTGAGTTCTGCAACCAGTTTTCGTTTGTACACAACGAAAGCTTGCTTTGAAACAAGTAAAAAAAAAAGAAAAGAAACACCCCCCCAAACCCACCCTCTACCCCTCCCAAAGAATTCATTTTTATTCTGCATATTTCAATCGTACCTTTTGTGTAGGCAAGATCATAAATCCGTGCATGGTATCATTTTTAATTTCTGTCCCTGCTAACCCAAAGAAAGCTCTTGATCTGGGTCATGTTATGTTGATCATCAACAAATCTGATTAAAATTGTGTTTCGACAGTGTACACGAAATGCTAAAGGAAGAATGCAGCTTGATTCGGCTACACACACACACACACACACACACACACACACACACACACACACACACACACACACACACACATATATATATATTAAGATGAAACAATTGCCAACCCACTTGTCACGTGAATGACTGACTCGAGCGAGAAAAGTCGCTCAGAAAATAAAATTAATGGTGTCTGGAAGTCGTGAATATATTCCAATATCTCACCAGAGAAATTTGTATAATTGTACATATGACGTATGTCTGTGTGGTGGAGTGACAAACAAGCTGGTGTTTAACGGTGAGTCGACTGGAGGAAGCAGGCGTGAGTAATAATATGTGAGAAGACTGATGGGATACAGGATTTTACAAGTATTGTGAACTATTCATGACACAGTCGTACAGTCTGTCTCTATCACCCACATAAACGCCCACAAAACCTTTTTCGTTGCTGTGACAGGGAGAGTCTTCCTACTGATGGTGGGCAAACTGAGAGACGAGTACACCAAGTGGCCCAGTGGGGGAGGGTTCGGGGGGGGGCAGGCCCCCCTTCCCTGGGAAGACTTTTTGGAAATATGATGATAAATGGTACATTCTAGAGCAAAGTTATTCGTAATTTCTATGAAAATTACATGAGGGAATAACAGATCAACAAGTTCGTACACTTTCATTCACATTCAGCACCACATTCTATTTGAAACGGAAGTCCTGAATCTTCATGGTGAAATTTAGCTACTGATTCAGCGGAAGAGCACCACATTTACACCTATAAAACTAAGAACGTTCAAATTGAACTGTACATTCTACAAGTACGGTGCAGTCAATCTCAAGACGGGAGAAATGTCTCTCAAAATGGGAGAACTGCTAAAATCAGGCGAAAAACGGGATAAATCCTGTCCAAAACGGGAGGGTTGGAGTCTCTGACCTCATGCAGTAAAAGGAAAGAAAAAACAGTCATATTTTACCAATATGTTGGCCTAGGCCCACACAGGACTACCTGCTCGAGGGTTACAAGCCAGCGCTTGCTTTTATCATGTTGTAGGGTCAGATTTTAGGATGAGCGGGATGGAAGGTGCTCTTAATTATTCCCTATTGAAATCAATATATCATCATGTATGAAAATGTATCTTTCTGCTATTTAGGCCTAAAATGCACCATACTACCGCATGATGACAATGTTTTCAACAGGTTCTGCATTGGACCCCTCTTAAATCAAATAGGATCCATATGTACAGGTATGGCTACGGGTACGGGGTACGATTATACAAATGGTGTGATTCCATAAACATGTATATGCGGTGCGCGGTGCGTCAACTGTCTTTTTGCGGCGGATAACCCAAGGGTACAGGCTGGCTCCCTCCGGTCTGTGATGCAAAGGTCGATGTTACAGCAGCAGGAAATGCTAATTATTATCATGTCTGCGTATACAATGGTACAAAAGGAGAAAAGTAAAAATGAAGGCATAGGTGGTGAGTTTATGATATCTGCCAGAAAAGGAGACAGCAGGGGGCATTCGAAAATCTCATACGGGTGCTCCAACTATAGATGGAGAGAAGTTCAAGGAATACTTCCGTCTCAATAAAGAACATTTTGCTGAATTATTGTCTCTTGTAGATGCCTGGTATTTTGTTGTAGACAGGACACAACGTCATATTGCACTGAGTGTCACTCGCCATCCATGTCCTCTCGTTCCATTATATTTGCAATGCTGTTCCAACGAGCTCCACAAGCTTTTCTTTTTCCTGAGCCGTGAACGAATTTCTTCCTCGAGGTGGCATGTTTCACCTTGCAGTGCAAAGCAAATCCGCGTGGCTTCATTCCTAAAATACCAGTGATACACCACAAAATTGTGTAACATTTGACGTCATTTCAAGGGAATGGACCATGTTCTGTTTTCAACTTGCCACTAGATTGGCAGTGCATCCATACTCACACCCTTTGGTTCAGTGCACACTGCTTTCAGCATGGCTGACTATGGTAGCATGAAGGTTGTGGACCTCAAGAAAGAGTTAATTAAAAGAGGAGCTGTTACAAAAGGGAAAAAGTGATCTAATAGCAAGGTAAGTGTCTATAGAATACTTTTCAATGACATTTTGCATGGAACTAACTGAATACTGAACCTTGTTGCAGCTGATTACTAGACTGCCATTTACAAGTTTAACTAAAGACTACAGTCAATACACTATCAACAGGTTACTGTTAAACAATACTTATCCCCTTGCATGAGCTATGAATGATTCATTAATGGAGCATTATAATAAATAATAATTGTTTTCTCTATTTGCTTGTTAATATTTTCATTATTTGTTGCATAAATTGGGGTTTAAAGGCAGTCCAAGTACCAGGTATGTCACTGATAGCTACCATAGTCTGTGTAACAGGCCATGGGCCAGGCTGCACAGTAGCTTGTATATTGGGTCACCTGCTGTGGATTAATTAGGTGTCAAAGTTGCTATTCTTAAGGGAATACACAGTTATAATAGCCTGTACCATACGCATTTGTTATGAAAAACAGTTTATACAGTATGGTACAAACAGCTTTGTTTACAAAACTGTTTGCCTGGGCTTGATGATACCTCTTTAACTTCATACTCAAGATGTTGAAATGCTGATGAAAAAGAAAATAAAACATTGTTACTTATGTCTGTATGTAGCAAATAAGGACATATCTTAGTCCCAGGATTTAAGTTCATGAGTAAAGAGTTCTTATTTCAACTACACCCAACTAATGTCCAAGGACTGCAGAAAGAGGTTACTTATGCATACATCTACATTTTAATGGTATATAGGAATACAGTAGTACCTGTCACGAAAGACCACCCTAATGAGAGACCACATGCCTTTTAGGACTTTTTAATACACTTTTTGCAGTACTTTTCTTGTTATTTATACCTCTCATGAGAGACCACCTGTCTTATAAGATCACATTTTGATCCTCCCTAGGGGTGGTCTTTGGTGACAGGTACTACTGTAATGTATACAGTAAAACCTGACTTTAGTGAACACTGAGATTACTGAACACCCTGTGATCAGTGAACACGTTTCTTGGTCCCATTCTAGTTAAGTTCATGTCAACTTAATTTGACATTAGTGAACACCTTTAAAAAAAGTAACACTTTATTCGGTCCCAAGGGGTGTTCACTAATGACAGGTTTTAGTGTACATTAACATTAAACGTTTTGGGTACAGATACGATTTCATGGTGCGGTAAGAAAAATCGTACCCGTACCCGTGTGAGAAACTGTATCCGTGTCGGCACATATGGAATCATTGTATGTAATTTCAAGTTGCGCGATTTTTTCCGTCTCCGTACCCATATCCGTACCCGCACATATAAAATCCTAGCTTACGAATTGGACGAAATAAACGATAACGTATCTTCTATAAGATACAAAGGCATGCCACGCATATGATCTATTTTAGGGTCTGATTAAATATATTCATGCACAAAATATAGCTTTTTTGTGTGAATATATGATAAGCAATTTTCGTTCTGTCATATCTTTGTGCGGGAATCGAGCCATACAGAGTATTGTAAATGTATAGTTTGCACTAATCGTTTAAATACACGAGAGGGATACTGGAGAAGCAGATGCTGCCAGCACCTTCATAAATGAACTTAATATTACCAATGAAAAAGTGCTTTCCACCACTTTCAGAATCCTACCGCAGGGTTCCTACGGATTTCTTTTGGATTACATAGTAACTCCTTCCTGAATACAATCGAATTAAAAGAAGTCCTTGCAAGTAATTTCAAGCCTCTTTAATTAAGACTGCGTGCAGATGTTACCTTTCAAATACAATGGAATGAAAAGGAGTCTTAAAGTAATGCTGATGACCTCTGGACATTGAATAAGGAGGATTTCCCACTCGACTCTCATTGAATCCGCCAGTAATCCCAAAAGGATATTTACTTTTTCCCCACAGGCCAAAATGGAGACTCGTGATGAACCGAAAGTAAGCCTAAATTAACTCTGTCCCTATAATGCTTTGCATCACGCATGACTATCATCAGTACAATAAGACACACAAGTATCATAACATTTAATCTTAACAGCAATAATAATAATAATAATAATAATAATAATAATAATAATAATAATAATAATAATAATAATAATAATAATAATAATAATAATAATAATAATAATAATAATAATAATAATAATAATGATAATAATAATAATGATAATAATAATTTGAAATCATATAAATGTATGGAACAAGGTAAGGTGAGACACTAAATATCTATCTTAGTTCAAGAATTAATGTTTACACCAGGAAACTGAGTAGAATATAAAAATGGTATCCTGGTTATTATTATACTAAAGAAAAGCCAAGACACGTCTACATGTCCTAGTGAAGGTAAAGGTTTCATGTTATAAAACTTCAAAACGTTGTCAGCAAAGTTGTCTGACTGGCTATTTTTGCTTACTTAGGAGGTCAACTTGAGCCCCCAAAATAAAAACCAACAAAAAACCCGAGCAATTCTGAGGCGCTATACTCCGTTAGCTAATAATCCTGAATAAGCTAGTCTCTCAGTGTCATTGGCACTGACTGTTTATCTGGGTATGATATGCTTTTTTGAAGGCGAATTTAAACTTCCCGTTTTATCGGACATGTTTTCAATATCACACAATATCGATAAATTGACAGGTATATAAAAATACCCTGACAGGAATTACCTCAGTGCATATGACATAACTCAGCCCCTCACGCCCCTTCCAGGGAACCACTACTCTGTGTATACGTTAAGCCCACTAAAATGTAACATTTATTTAGTATCAACGGGGACGAAACTGTGATTATAATGCTTAAAGCACTTCTTTCCCATCAGTTCTGCACCGCAAGATGCCTGTACCGAGGCAAACACCGAAATCAACTGTAATAATATCCCATCTCTATACAGTATTCATGAGCGGAAGTCACTCCCCCTTCCGACTGACGTCCGACAAGTAAATTGACTCGTGGTATGTCTCCCAATCTAGATTCCCTACTCTCCTGATAATTTATCATTTTATGTCCACGGTTCTGTTCTACACACACTGCACACGAAAACCTTTAATACCAATTTGTTTCGTGATATATCGTATGAAAAACACGAACTATGACAAATCTGTTGTCTGTATCTGTACCTAACTAAGCAAAAGCGTGCTCTTGTTATTGCATGCATATGCTGGATAGAGTGTGGACATATTTATCCAACAGTCATGTCGTAACGAGGTAACAATTGAAGCGATGCCATATCCAGAATTAAAGGGCCAGTTCTCAATTCCCTTACGGTCTCAACCCCGCAATATTGGTGAAGTATTGTATCTGCTGAGGATTCGTGTTTCAGTTCTGTAGCCGTAACAAATGCGTAATGTGCTGTCCGTCCTTCGCATTGCCAATCAGAAATACGAAAATGTGAACTGTGCAGGGATAATAATTCCGTGGCGGTGTACAACTCTCAATGAAAACAACACTTGTTACCTGTCCCAGAGTCAATACCGACGAGATCCATATTCTAACAAAAATATCATGTGACGTTTAATGTAAAACATGCCACGAATCCATTTGAAGTCTTCCTTTTTTTTTCACTGCAGGAAAAATTGGTGTACACGTATTATATATATATATATATATATATATATATATATATATATATATATATATATATATATATATATATATATATATATATATATAGATCGTCATTAGAGAGTTAAAGATAAAGATTTTGATTACCGTGTATTATTTTTTGGCAATGAATTTTAATTTTGAGGTTCCATTTTGCGGCACATTTACCCTTAGTTTTGAAGCAGATATATTATAGCAGGCAGAACATTATGCATTTGTGCTCAGAGCGGCTTCCTTTTTCCTGCATGTGACCGGTGCGTCATCTGACAGACTGGCTGATTGCATCTGTGAGACATTGGGCTATTAATATTTGATGTCTTTTCCAACAAAGATTATAGCCTCCCTCAAATGAGCCTGATATGAAAACATGGCACCTGTCATCACTCCTTCAGTGCATGTGATTTTACGGCAAGTTACTTCTTCTTTATATTAGTATATCTTATTAGGTTTCGTGGCACAGGATCTACCAACTTCCTCTGGGCCGACATTCAGAGACATCAAGCTCCTCATTGAGGACCTTGGTGGCATTATTTACAAACACCAGCTGCGGGGAACTTTTCAAGAAACTTGCAAGTGTAGTGGCATGGGTAGCAAACAGTTTGCACATCATCTGCGAGCTGTGACCCTTTATGCGAAAAGGAGCCAATGTTCTCAGTTACCAAACACGGGCATTCCAGAATATGTTAAGGCAATTAGGAAATGCATAATCAGACTTCTTTGTTACTCTGCAAATTGAGCTTGTGCACTTCAGAGAATTTGAAGATGATTTTTTGATTTTTTGTTTTTGGGAGCCAATGTTCTCAGTTACCAAACACGGGCATTCCTGAATATGTAAAGGCGATTAGGAAATGCATAACCAGACTTCTTTGTTACCCTGCAAATTGAGCTTGTGCACTTCAGAGAATTTGAAGATGATTTTTTGATATTTATCAGATCTTATATAACTGCCAACTTCTGTTTTTTCTCTCTCTCTTTCTCTCGCTCATTTATTCTACTGATTGCATACAATGCAGACGGTGCAGTTTAAGTAAGCCAGCATTTATCACTGCTTATTGGATTCACCAGAATGACAAGTTTGTCTTGAATATGTATACTGTCATTATGACAAGCAAGACCACGAAAACAATTGTCTCAGAAACAAGTACTGACCATGACCCTCATGCTAAGCTAGCCTTGAGATTGTTATGGAGAAAAACTGCTGTGGCAAGCCAAAGTCATGTTGCAAACAGGTATCCTATTCCTCTCATGGGCACTCGGCAGCAAGATCTACCGATACTCCAAAATCAGATTGCCAAACCTAGCTCACATTATTGTATGCCAATGAGAGTTGAAATTGCCTCACCAATACAGCATGTTAACTGATAGAAAGAAAGTATTATGATTTTTGATGAATGAAGTGTTACACAATGATTCCTTGTTCAAAAGTTTATCTTCTGTGTGGAGGCAATTCTGTAGGTCTGGAAACAAGAACAAAACAACTCCTAAGCAGCCATTGGCCATCGTGGATGAGCCATAGGGCATGGAACAGAGCCACTGGGGAGTATGAGAGGGACACATAGCATGGTGACAAAGTCAATGGCCACTTTGCAAGGAACGCAAGACAATACAAGATTCACCTTCAAACATCAATCAGAATACCACAGAAGAGACTGGGTTTTAAACATCTACCATCATACAATAGTTTCCTGAAGAATCTATGATGGAACATGCCCCTGAGAGAATTATCTTTTTTTACAGTCATCAGCAGCAGTCTTTGTAGATTAAGACAGCTGTACCCACCATAGAATTTCTGCATATTTCTGGTATTCATCTTAACTGAGAAAATGGCAGATTTCATGAGACGAGCACAGGGAATCTGTATTTGATCATTTGATGAGTCAAGTGTTCAAAGATCAAAGAATCACAGATTTATTTGCTTTTAAGAAGCCATATGAGTGAAGTGTTCTAAGTTTAAAGAATCACAGATTTATTTGCCAAAGGAAGCCATCAATGTAGCAGTGGTTTGATTGTACTCATGCAGTTTGCATGAACTGCCTACTGTGACCATAGGAATGCTCACCCTATGGTCTGCTCATGTTTCCGCCAATTTATATGATGGGGCAATACAAGAGAGCTACAGCCAGGCCTTATGAGTATTGGCTGGTGGATTCTAAGCCAGAAACTCCCGACCACAAGGGATTAAAGAATGCCATACTATATCTGGACAGAAAGATAACCGAAAGAAGGTCGCCAATGAGTTTCCCACAAGTTGAGTCTCCAGGCCAGGTCAAAACTGGAATGTGTGTTTCCCACACTCAGCATACATTAGAAACAGAATCTTTGGACAAAGCTGGTTGTTCTTGTCTATGTGGAATACATGAAATGGAAGAAATGAGATATCATGATAAAGAGAAGAATGTGGAGGTATTTAATAGTTCAGAGAAACATTACCCATATTCATAAATGTCAACTCAATAACGACAGCAAATTTTATTGCAACAAACGGCTGATATCCTTGGTTGAATATGGATAGTCATGAAGCTGATGACACTGAAAATATATTTTGTAACAAGAAGCACAAAGATGATCAGGATGAGGGGGGGGGGTACTGACAGTGACATGGATGATAACAATCCAGTATTTGATCCACTGTTTGAGGCATTGTAGGATACATGGAAGACATCTACACAGCCAAAGTGAAATCCTGCACAAAGGATGGAGAAAAACATGCAAATTCATAGAAACAAGGCAAAGATGATTTCCTATCCAAGTACAAGACTTCAAGAATCAAATATGCTATATGTTGGAGGGCACTGCAAAACTTGGACAAAAATGAATACACAATAACATGAAGAAAACCATCAACAATCGGATGTATGAGGACAACATAGGCTGGCAAGAGGCCAAGGAAATGTTTTTGTTTAAAAAATGTTAAACACCTGAGACTACCAAGCAGATGACTCAGGAGACAATAAAGACTAAGTGTGATTGAAAGTTCTCATCTTCCTGTTGAACTACAGTCTTTGTGTTGACCTGTAGTCAGTGTAGACCTGTGTATGTTGACCTGCCACACGTGTTGTCCATGACATGTTGACTTGGGATATATGTGCTTCTACCTGTTCAACGAATTTGTGGTAAATCTTTCTCTAAAACAAATACCATGCTTATATGAGTGTTCAATATACTTAAGATGGCATCACTGATCCTCAATAATAAAATAGTCATGGACTGGCCCAATTTTGTAACATTTTCGCAAACATGTCAAAGGTAAACCTTTGTTGGTAACTACAGTATTGTGGACGAGAATCCCACAGAGCAGCAGAGACAAAGAGAATGGACTGCTCGAGCCACTGCTTAAGTTGGTCAGTCCAGTAACTAAGAATGTAAACAAGCCAAAGCAGACTTGAAAGACAATAACAGAGGAAAAGAGAGCTGACAAAGCTGGAATGGTGAGACTGAAAAAAAGGTTTAGCCATCATGGGGCATAGAGTCCAAAAAGAAGGCCACACAGAGCTTTTAGTATTGTTCAATACTTCCATATGGGGCAAAATGGAGAGCCTGTTTAATTACAACATAACACTTCATTACGAAGTGTTTGAAATCCCACCGTTTTGCTGATGGGATCATGATTTTTCTCTTTTTTCGTCATTGGCATCTTCAAGTGATAATTTCAGCTATATTTCCAATGTAGCATGTAATTGACTATGTTGAAGGTCATTTAGAGTGTATCCAATGTTATTTGGTGGCTGATTTCATATCATCAATTGTATACAAATGTGTAATAAACATGAAAATAAACTACACTAACTCTAGAGATTTTTGTTTACATGGAAGTGTCTGGAGCTTGGAATTACTTGATAGTATTGGATCATTTAGAATACTTTCAGCTGATTTTGAGATGTTAAGTTTGACCCCAACTTTCCTTGGAATAATCATGTTTTATTCATCAAACGTGCAAGTGGTAAAATTTTTGCCTGAGGCCTAATATACAAATGGGGAAGAAAGAGCTTTGCTCCATTAATTCGTCATGACAAGGACAGTAACAGATAAATAAGACTACAAAACACACGCACACACACATTGTCTGGACACTTAAGTTGAATGTCAAACTGAAGCTCGGTGATTTAAAGCCCCAAACAAATGTATGACAATAAAAAGTGGAATTCATCATCCCAGAGTATTATGATGTCTTAATTCCTCTTAGAGAGCAGAGCAATTTGTGGTTCTATTATACAATTGTGCACAATTTGGATTGCTGCCCATGTGAATGGTGCATTAAAGCTACAGCATAAAATGGGGATTTGTCGACATGAGTGATGTATTCCTGTGGGTAATTAGTATTATTCAATTACAAAATAATGTGCATTGTATTCTTTCATATATGGAATGACTAAAGTTCACAAGTGTTTTTTTATGTGTTCTCCGACTCATAGTTATAATGGAGGTAGAGTGTGTTTATAATGTTCCAGAATCAAAAATATCTCAAAAACGATGTTTGCCTACTTTCTTCCTTTGCTGTAAACTCAGCTGACTGAGAAGTCAGGAGAACTAAAGAGTGATAGGCCTACCAGGTCTCTTTCTATCTTTGGCAGAAGTAATAAAACTTTGGGTTTTGAGTGGTTAGGCCTATACATTTTGTCAACACTATAGTCTGTAGTCTTAAAACCACCAGGTGCCTTATATGGGTGACTGCCCGTCTTTTTACCTGGGGTATTATCAATGCTGGCGTACCTCAAGGTTCTGTACCTGGTCCTTTGCCATTTCTTATCTTTATTAATGACACTGTGACATTGTTATGGAATAAAATATTTTTAACCTAGAGTGGATCAAAACATTTTGGCCTGACCCACTTAGTTACGTGTGACCATGGTTTACTTTACATATGTACGAAAATATCGCAAGATGTGCTGAAATAATATGCTAATCATATTATCATCAGATTAAAAGCATGGAGCCAAATACCTATACCTTTAAGATTAATAGGCTCCAGGATGTTTAACTTTAGATCCAAAAATATGATTTCACGTACAATATCTCTATTTTATTTGTTATCAAAAGCTATAGGTCAGAGTTCCACCATTTGGTTTAATTCAAGTTGTAGGTTTCTACTTGTGAATGATTTTTGAGCAATTTTACCATAATGTATACTCCTGGCCAAAAAAACAGGCACCTAATCGGTTTAATATGGGCTGCTGTAATTATATGCTTCTTTAGAAAATATAGGTGTCACATGGAACATGGACAGTATAGCTGAGGGTATACCTGAGGGGTCGTGCAAAAACAAATTGTCCTGGAAATAAGATAACAGCTACAAAGGTGGGAAAAGTGTGCCAGGTATCGAGGGTGCCTATATATGGACTTTATTATGGGCCACTGGCAACAGTGGAATCAATTTGAATCCATGATACCATGCATGGCGTGCAGCTTACCCACAGTTTTCTAAATAAGCCAAATCTCTATCTCAGCCCAGCCTGGTCACAGACATATTGAATTCATAGGCCAGTCAACAGAGGAAGTGTTCTTTCCCCATTTAACTTGTTTAGTTACCCTGGTAACCTGAATCAACCTTATCATTTTTATCAATTTCTTGAACTAGTTTTATAGATACATTGAAATAGTATAGCCTTTAGATGATGCCAAACACTAGCAAACTTTTTAAAAATAGGTTTTACCTCCGTACTTTTTTATATTAAGTGGGTGGACTTTTTATTGAATGGCCTTGTGAACTAAATAGAGGAATGCATCTCATTCAGCAAGTTCAGCTGAGAATGCTATTTGGCTTATTTAGCAGAGGCAGGATCATTGGCTTGTTGGAGGCAGTGTGAGGTTGCCAGGAGAATGGGGTGCTCCAGGTCAGCAGTACAGATGCATCTGGAAGACTTTCAGATGGGAGAGATGATCGTTATGTGGGCAGTACGCAAAGAGACACCGGTGCCTTTCAGCGGAGAGGTTTCGTCAGCAGTGGCGCCAGACCTGCAGCATTGCATCATAATTTCGTACAAGCAACAAGATACTGGTGTCGGACAAACTGAGATCATACTTGTTGTCCTGCTATTCCTCTGGATCATGTACACAAGGCTGCATGGGTACAGTGGTGTCAGAAACATGTTGACTGGACCAGAGATCAAAGGAGGAGTGTGATGTGGTCAGACGAGTCACGATTTTGCCTTGATTTCCATGATAACAGGATATGGGTTAGATGTATGTTTTCAGAGAGATTTGTGGTGGAACATGGCCACTATGGAGAAGGCAGTACAGCGTCATGATGTGGGGGACAGGCCAGCTCTATGTGGATGAGATCCTGCCAACATCCTGGGCTATTACTCTTCCAGCAACACAGTGCACGGCCCCATACTGCACACGTAAGTGCAGAGTATCTCTAGCAGAACAACATCGAAATGATGCCATGGCTAGCCTGATCTCCTGACCTGTCCCCATTGCACATTTGAGGGGTATGCTTGGCCGACAAGTCAGGGACGCGTATGACGAACCTGCGCCATCCTGGACCAGCTGGCACAGTGGCTCACAGAGCACTGGAACCAAATTACCCAGGCCAAGTTAGATAGGCTCACCAGCAGCATGCCAAAGAGGGAACAGGGTGGGTTGCTTGCAGAAGCGTGGTGGTCACATTCGCTGTCGATAGGAACAGCCTTTGAACAAACAAACAGTCTCTTTCAGGACCAGCACATCCTCCCAAAAGAGGAAATAGAAGCACTGGTATGCATCCTTACACAAATGCCCGATGTTGATGATGGAGGGATGCCTAGTTTGTATCCAGGAGTGTATGTTTCTCATTGCATTTACATTACATTTCAATTGTCAATCGCCGCAAACTCCACTTCATTTTATTGCACAAGGTTGTGCACAAGCTAATACTGGTGAAATCGGCCGCAGCCTGTATAAAAGGCCTTTCACTTTCTGATTTGTCAAACCTGTTTTAGTCTGCTTGAAATCGCGAGCGCTGTCGTTATGTGTTCATGTTTATCCCTCAAATATAGGTGGTCACTGAATACCACTTTCACCAGACTTTTGATCATACAAAGTTTCTAGTTTGCTTGAAGCTCGCATGGCGTTTCTCTTACATCAACAACTTAATGCACAACCAACATACCAGAATATGGTTTTAATAAGAGTAAGAACTATTATTTTCATCTTCGTGAGGCCCGGCATGTCTCTCCTAAAATAAGCAATGGTTACCAAAAATGTAATATTTTTGGGTTTGGAGGGATTTGGAGATTGTAAATTTAGCTGAATTGATTTCGTTCATCACTTGTTCACACCTGTGATTTGCGCACTCTCAAACAGAACGACTGTCTCCAATATAAAGTATGTCCTTTAACTTGTCACGAAAGACACACAGCTTTATGCATGACTATGACATTTTATGACACTCCTGAATAATTTATGATATACGATTTCCTGGATGGCGGTTCATACGTTTCAGATTTTCAGGAAATGACAATCTATGAATGCTTGACAAATTGTGCAACAAATTTTGATATTTGAACAATTTATGTAATCTGATCACATTGGAAATATTTTTTGTCTATACTCTGTCCCGATCCTGCGTGGTACTGCACTTCCAGAACTTCAGCCAAGAGCTGCTTGGTATGTTTGCTGTTTAGTCGATGGATCGTAACTTTTGCGTTGGACTGTATTCACGCCGAGCTGCCATATCATTTGAGGTTCAGTCTATCAATAACTGAAATAGAATACGAGTGTGTATACATGTGAGTGTGTTTTCATCCTGAAAATTTTGATAGAAGAACAATCCAATGCGGAAGCTAAGCGGTAATAATAATAAAGTGCACCTTGAGAAAACATCGTATTGATGACTGGTCCTATTAGTAGACCGTCCATGAAGGAGGTGCGCAGTCATTGATTTTTTTGTGCATGGGTCAGCAATTACAGAGCCCACAAAGATTACATGATGTCCATCTACCTGTGCTGCTAGTGGCCACAGGGGTGTGTGTGTCTGTCTGTGTGAAAGCAGCATAATCTTACAGCCAATGCTTCAATGGATTAAGAAAGTGGTATGATCAAACATCTTCAAGGAATCTTCAAACAAGTACCAATATTGAAGAAAGGAGTATTTACAGCACTGGGCTCATTCTTACAGGTAAGCAACCACAATTACGCGTCTGTGTATCTTAAGGACGACACAATGCATTCAACAGATCTGAGACGTAGGTCTGTAGCGGTAATGACGGTGTAATTTGTAGGTGGTGGTATTTCTACGACAAAGTCTCTTTAAACCACTCATATAAAACAACTTCGAGTATGATTATTTTGCTTCAGAACTGACTGTATCATTTATTTGTTTCAGTGATGTAAACAGTCTTACAAACTTACAGCATATGTCAAAATCTATTTTTACCGGCATTTCATGAGGACTAAGTGACGAATTTATTAATTTTGCGTGTAAGCTCTCTCGTCTTTGAACGCCATTTGTCTGCAAGTGTGCAGGGTTCGTGGTTTGAATAATTGGAAAACGAATGCATAACTTGGGATATGATACAACGTGGTTTAAATAATATTTATTGATATGACCCAAATTATATTGTCGGAGTCAATGCTTGTATAACTCCAAATGGCAAGCCATGTTATTGCCGGTATGGTAGTTTGAAATGGAGAGCACACATTGTCCATGTTATATCGATTGAAGATCATTCTTATTGCATGTGCTAAGACTACTGAAATACTAAAGCAAGACATAAAATGATGACGTATGAAGGCTACGTGACAAGAACATGAACAAGGTACCCGGCCAATTTATCCTCAATAAAGAATCAAGTATCGTACTTAAATAGGCGCTCGCTTTTGGAGTCCCCTTCCCCGGTGCAACGTATGATATGTGTTCGATAAGCCGGCATAACATTGACTTTCTTCTTTTTAAAATCAGATAATATATGTGAAAACGTATTTCATGCTATATTCACAAGACACAGGCAAGCGTTGATTCGTTAAATTGCACGGGATTACGCAGTGCTACACCCCGTCATTTAGTAACCTTTCTTATGCTTTAGAAATTTTAAAAAAATATACAAACTGTAGCCTATTTCAAATTACATGTATTGCATGTAAAAGTATACTGATCAACCGGGCTCAGTTTAACCTAGTGAAATAGCATACTGAACCTTCAGTCCATATCAACACAAACTTTAGAATATTTCTTACTGTTGTACCTGAAAAGACTTGTCAGAACAGCTAAGCTTTTAGGAGGGTCAGTCGTCTCTCGGCGTCGTCGTCGTAGTTGTCATCGTCAAAATTGCCGTTCGTCCATTTAAAATTCACATTTTCGACTTCCCCTCCAAAGCCTTTACCCAAATCCAACTAAAACTTGGTAGGGGTACACCTTGAGTGGGGGTTTACCATGTATCGTCAAAAATTATCGGGCTTTAGAGATTTATTTGGATTTTAAATGGATTTTGTGTGTTCTCTTGTGACAAGATCTTAAAGGAAATCCAAAACCGCAAGGTCGATTGCTTCGAAATTGCATAGGTATACCTCTAGGGACCCGGGATCTTAATTTGGTCACCAGGTGGCGCTGCGATTTATTTTATTTTAAAATCGAATTTCCCTTGAAGCAACTTTCCAATACCATCACTCAGAATGTGCTGAAACTTGGTGAAAATGTACCTTGTGGACCGGTCAAACAAAAGCTCATCACTGGGTGGAGATGCTTACGATCCCCGATTTTTGATGATTTTTTAAATTACGGTACTTATCGGTTAATGCGGACATTCCTGTTGATTTCTGTGTAAGTGAATGACGACCGCAATGGTAATTCAACTTTTTGACTTCTCAAAAACCGTCAGCCAGATTTACTTCAAACGTAGTGGAGATGTACCTAAGGTGGGTGCAAACGGTTACGGTCCTGTGATTGTTTTCGATATTTTTTTCCTTTCTCACCAAATCTTGCAAAATCCATGTCCCCAATCGCGTGGCCATTGTTTTGAAATGGCACAGGGACACATTTCACGACCCTTAATTTGCTCACAAGGTAACGTCGCAATTTTTACATTTTAAAATTAATTTTTAGTATTATAAAGCTTATTGAACTTCACCATAATTAATTTCCAGATAGTGCTGAAACTAACATTTTCATATATACATACATACATATATATATATATATATATATATATATATATATATATATATATATATATATATATATATATATATATATATATATATATACGTATAAATATTGCGATTGATTAAAACTTGGTTGAGATTATCATGTATCTATAAAGTATATACAGGGGTGCTGAATAAAAGATTTACGGTCTTTACGAAAGACCTAAATGTTATACACGAACAGAATGGATTCCGAAAAAGCAGGTCGTGTAGAGTAAATAGTTGTGCTTTTACATCTATAATTTGGAACAGCATAGCAAATAACCAGAGTACACATACATGCTTCATTAACTAACAAAAAGCGTTTGATTGGGTTGAGCGTGATCTCTTATTGTGGAAACTGCTAGACATTAATTTCAATGGAAAATTATATAAGGCAGTGAAGTCAGTTTACTCTTGGACATATTCATGTGTACACTAACAATACTTGACCACAGAGTGGTTTCCAACTAGGTATGGTGAGCGACAAGGAGACACCCTCTCCCTCACTCTGTTTAATTTATATATGAATAGATTTATACATGAATTAAAGACACTGGAGTGACGGTTGAAAGTTGGGGTGCTGGTATATGCAGACGACATTTTACTACTTGCAGATAAGTCGATACAAGGATTTAGAAAAGTTTTTAGAATTGTTTATTTGAAAAGTGGTGTAATAAGTGGAGACTAAATCCGAATGTTGACAAAACTAAAGTCCATTTTCAAACTAAGAGGATAAGAGTTACTGAATTCCCGTTTAAGCTTGATGATAGGTTGATTGAACGTGTAGAGAAGTACAAATATCTTGGTGTATATCTGGATGAGTATCTCTACATGGAATATCCAGCAAAGATTCTCTCTGATGCTGCTGAAGGTGTCCTGGAACGAGTAATTTGGAAGCTACAAAAGTTAAGAGATGTTGGTTTTAGAACCCACACGAGTATGTACTATTCTGGGGTAGTCTCTGACATCGGCTATTGTTCTGAGATAAGGGGATACGGCAGACATGAACACTGTAACAGAGTACAGAATAGAGCAGTACGTTATTTTGGTGGTGTACACAATATATTCCTATTTTGGCAATTCAAGGTGACATGGGCTGGAATATCCGCGTAGATACTTGAACATGTTCAGATTTTGGAATATTTGGTGTGTTTGGAAGATGGCAGGCTAATAAAATATATATTTGAATGGAATATGAAAGAAAAGAAGAACAACTGGAGTGTAGAATTGGAAAGTCTGTTTGGCTTCGTAGATATGACTGGCATATTGGAAGGGAAGCCTTTGTGTAATATTGAATTTTGTGTCAAGAAAGTTATTTATATTGATGCAAAGGGGATGGATAGACAGTCTCCTATCTAAACCAAAACTAAAAACATATGCTAGATTTAAGGATGTGCTAGAAACGGAAAATCATGTAAAATGTTGTTTGTTTCGATACCAAAGATCTTTGTTAGCTCAATTTAGAGCTGGTATTTTGCTGTTACATACATGTATAGAAACGGGAAGATACAGAGGGACAGCGGTGGAAATAGATTATGTATTATATGTGGTAATATCCTAATAGAAGATGAGTTTCATTTTTGTGTAAATGTGATAGCTATGTTGATATCAAGGAAGTATTATTTGATCAGGGAAGAAGGGAATGTGAAGATTTTGAGAGGACGATGGTGGAAGAGAAACTTTAATATTTGATGGCAAAGGAAAGTAAACATATAGCAAGATATTTAAGTGAAGCTTGGAAAAAGTTCAAGGATATTTTGTATTGAACCGTTTATTAGTTATCATGTATTTTCCTTTCAAGTGACATATAAGCTAATGAGGCTGGGTGCTTTTGTTCGTGCATTTATATAATCTGTATTCAATTGATGCACTTGTCTTTATAATAAATAAAATATACAATATATATCTGTTGCATTGATTAAAACATGGTTGAGATGTACGTTAGGTGCGACCGTACAAAGTGTGTTTAAAATGGATGACCTTGACTTCACTTTCAAGGTCACAGAGCGGTTTTATACTTCTTTCTGCAAATGTATTACTTAATTTGAGCTTTGTAGATGTGTTACCAATCACAGAGTCAAGCAAGTTGTTTACAAGATGTTATCGCTGTGCACGCCTGAATTTTAACCAATTGTTCAATTGGGTATTTGTCATTAAATCGTGTACATACATTGCTGTTGATTACCGTAAAAGTCTAACGGCATTCTGATAGTAATTTCTACTTTTTCTTTTGAGAAACCATATGCTACAGCTCAAGCTTAGCACTTCTTACTTCAATGAAGGTTTGCGTTTGGTAATAAAATGTAGGTCAGCTGGGCATGGACTGTTCACTAACCCTCTAGTTTTTCAAAACAGCATGTGTGATAAGTACTAACAGCCTATAACCATTACAAACCAAACAAAGGCACTTCGACAACATTTCTGACCAATTCTTCTCCATATTACTTAAATCATATACTTTTTTTTGTGTTGTGACAGTATGCAGTTAGCCATAAGATTGATTTCTTTAGCCATTAGAACACCTGTGATCTAAAAGCAACTTAGAACTCGCCCTCGCCGACAATGTAACTAGGTCTGCACGGATAGGAAAGAAAACCCATATACATATATATATATATATATATATATATATATATATATATATATATATATATATATATATATATATATATGTATATATATATATATATATATATATGTATATATATATATATATATATATATATATATACGTATGTATGTGTATTCTAAGCATCACACCCTGTTGTTCACCAACTCTCCGCAAATGTCCTCAGAACGTTAGAAAATATTTTATTCTTTTCGTTTTCAACACAACTTTTCATTGTTAGAATATTAGTTATGTCCTTAGCCAGTTGGTTAGTTCCTGCACATGGGCTAGGAATATACATGAAGGAAGTTACAGATGAAAGGAAAATTTTGATTATGAACCGACATGTTCCTTGTATCATACCGAACTAGCCCATCCGAATCAACAGTAAGAATCCATTTCGTTCTTTTTAGGCAATATGTATTTTATTTATCTGTCTGTCTGTCAGTCTGCCCATAAGTACTTATTACCTTTATCTCAGGCAGTGGGTACAAACAAAGTGCCGCTTGAACATTTACAAGTAGAATATAGACTATATAGAGTCCTACAAGGGTCATTACTTACGTTCTTTCTTTCTTTCTTTCTTTCTTTCTTTCTTTCTTTCTTTCTTTCTTTCTTTCTTTCTTTCTTTCTTTCTTTCCAGGCAAATTTGTCCGACATTTCATTTGAAAAGTATTATACGTAGAAACTTCAAACTTGGCACAATTATACTTCTAAGATGAAGTCTCACCTTTTAATAATTAGACGTCAAGATTTTCAAAATTATGCAAATGAGGGCTAATTCAAGTTTTAAATCTTCAATATCTTATATACTATAGTATATGTGGTTCCGAGTGTATAGAAGTTCGATCCTAGCAAGGCAAAGGTCATCTCACACGCAAGGATATGTTAAGGCCAAAGGTCAATTTTAGGTCAAAACGTCTTTTTAAAGGTCAAGGTTCACTTTAGGTAGAGGTCTCAAAGTCAAAGGTCATTTCAAGGTCAAATTCCACTTTCGATGGTGGCTTCTAGCTATAACTTGGTCAATTTTTATCTAATTTTAATCATGTTGGGCTCAAATTGTAGCTACTGTAACACTGCACATTATTGAAACTTACATGTGACCTCTAAAGGTCAAAGGTCAAGGTAATTTGGACCTTTGAAAGTTTCATCCAGCCATAACTTGCCCATACTTCATCCAACTCTAATCATGTTGGACTCAAATTGTAGGTATTGCAACACTGCACATTTTTGTAAGAACATATAACCTCTAAAGGCAAAGGTCAAGGTCATTTGTCCCTTTGAAAGTTTAATCTTGCCATAACTTGGTCAATTTTCATTTGATTTGGTTCATGTTGGGCTTAAATTGTGGGTACTGTAACACTTTACATGTGAACTGTAAAGGTCAAAGGTCAAGGTCATTTTGACTTTGAAATTTTCATCCAGCCATAAGCTTAATGGAATGTGAAGTACCAAAGGACAAAAGTTGTAGGCATTTAATATTTACAACTTTTGAAGGCACATAGACAGATTTGGTTTGAAGCAAATCTTCTTTTCTAGTTTTTATTGTTCCTAAATGACCGATTCACCTTGTTATATGATTAGCATGTTAATATGCATGTATGTAAAAAGCTGAAGAGGTGCTGAACGGATAGGAAAAAATGGCCGAACTTTAGTGTCAGAATAATCGGTTATTTGAAAGTCAAACCAAGTCAAAAGCAATGTTAGTCGTGAAAAAAGAAGGCCACTATGTTAAGTTGTATCAGATTTTAGTATGTATCTCGGCACAAAATTGTTACAGAATGTAAATAAACACAAGAGCATGTGGCTCTGCGTCAACAGTTTCTATCATGGGAATTACAAATTGTCGATATAGTTTTTAAAATGTAGCCATCAATCGAAATGTATTGAAGAGGATACACCACTTCTTGCTATTTCATGCAAGAAAATTATTCTTAAACGCTTACATGCATCGCATATTGATTAACATGGCACGATATGGGGCAAATGTAACAGATAGTTGCTGTCTTGTAATTAACAAACACACGTCTCGAAGCTACACGTATCTAATTAACCAGGTGCACTGGATGACATTAGAAGGAAAGGTAACGTCCAAGAAAGTATCTTTGTGTAGAAATCACTGAATAATATTTCACCAGCCTATAAGACAAATATCTTCGTACATGTTAGAGATTTTCCTACAATTAACGTATAGGCCTAATATCAACTGCTAATGATTAGTTATTTACATGGAATGACAACCCCAAAGACATTCGATAACCTACCACATTATATACATTTAAGAAGAGCTGCACTTAACATCTAGTCTCATTATGTAACAAACCATGGTTGTCATCACATGATTGTAAATGACACATACACTTAAGGGTTTGCATTCGTATATATGTTATAGACTGCACATACAGTAAGTTTAGAGGTTATCATGGAAGATTACTAATAGTATGCTTGCTTTCGCATACTGAGTCATCTCTAAGTAATATCTATTTTATAACATATATATATATATATATATATATACATAATAATAATAATAATAATGATGATGATGATGATGATGATGATGATGATGATGATGATGATGATGATGATGATGATGATGATAATAATAATAATAATAATAATAATAATGGAACATCTTTATACTGGATAGCCTGTTCAGCCTTTGGCTATTCTTCGACAGGGTCCAGTAGGCAAGATCTTAACCCAATTATCCCAAAGTTAATGTAGGAGGAAGCCTCAGATCCCGGAGAAAACCTACGGTGCTCAGCAGGTGTTTGGGAACCTTGCCACATGCGACCGCGAACCCCCAGTCAGAAAACCGCCGTGAAATTTAATATATATATATATATATATATATATATATATATATATATATATATATATATATATATATATGTATATTCGACGACGAAGTCTTTGAAACTGTACTAAGTGTGAAGACCTCCAGTTATGTTGGCAGCAATGCAAAGTTCCTTAAAAAGGCGCACCTCAGGTGCCCCACGTATTTTTTGACATGTCAATCATCGAAGTTTTTGACAAAGTATAACATTTTGCATTGGTGTAGAAGTTAAACAAATAAAAATGTGAATGTTTTGAAAAGCTTCAAATGTCGTCTTCATCGGCGATAGAGAGAGAGAGAGAGAGAGAGAGAGAGAGAGAGAGAGAGAGAGAGAGAGAGAGAGAGAGAGAGCTGCATGGTCGTCTTTCAGTAGACTGTGTAATGACTATCAAGAATGTCTTAAAACTGCTGATCATGATTATCACAATAAACTTCGTGCATCTTTAAATAGTCCGGCTCAAAAGAAGAAGAGCTGGTGGCGAACTGTCTAGTATTTTCTAAATCGTAGTCATACGGCCTCTATTCCATCTCTCTTGCATGAAGACAAACACATTACTGACAGTCTATCAAAGGCCGAAATTTTTTATTTATTTTTTCTCAAGCAGTGTACTCTTGATTCGTCATCTGCCACTTTGCCGGGATTGAATATCGATCCGCCCAACACAATGGGATCAATATCTGTAACAAAAGAAGTCCTTGAAATACTACATTGTTTAGCGTTTGAAAGAAGGGGCACCTCAATATATTAGTCTCTTACAAAACTTTTTGAATCTTTCCCTTAGATGTTATACGTTTCCTTCTAGGTGGAAGCATGCTAATGTGACGCCACTTCATAAAGAAAGTGCTGTAACGTAATACTATGTAATAATTACAGACCTGTCTCCTCACTGAGCTGCGTTGGCAAAGTATTACTAAATAGGTAGCAGTCAGTTGAACTTTTATCTTGTTAAAATTGGGGTGAAAGTTAGTCCTACGTGCAAGTGTGGTGCACCTTGCGAAGATGTGTGGCACTATTTTTTCTCGTGCCCACTATACATAGCGGCACGTTCAGAACTTTATACAATTGGCTCAAAATATGCTCCTTTTTATTTATAAACGGTTTTATACGGCTCTCCGGTTTGTACGCTTTCAAAAATTTTTAATTTTTTTCGGCGGTTCAAGATTACATAATTTTGTCTTCTCGTTTTTCGCCAAAAAGGGTTGGTTAAGTAAATGTAGGTTTCTAAGAATATATATATATATATATATATATATATATATATATGAGTATTTCTAATTGCAGTTTTAATAAATACAAACTACTGGACAAATTATTTGAAGTATACCCCTCCATCTGTCTTTTGTTCGATGTAAACGTCTTCTTTCTCTTGTTCCTGTTGCACGACTGGACAACTTTGAACGTTGACCGTTCATGTAATATGTGTATGTTACGTAACGTCCTGTTAACATGTCGTTCCCTTTTCTGCAAGAAGGATTAACATAGGACATTTCCCTTTTCAAAATTGCTGCATATTACCTGATGTACAAAATTATGGTTTGCCACAATAAAATACGTTTAAACCAAATGTACAGCTCAGCGTTCCCTCTCCCTTTTTATTTTTAGACCCATATTATGACCACGGAACGGCCGGGTTTAAAACCAACAACCTTCGGCACATCATAGAATTTTTGTAAAAAAAAAAAAAAGTTTAGACCGACGGCAATTGTTTCATAATTTGTAAAATCCAGTTGAGGGAAGCAAACATTTCCTGCTATTGTAGATTAATATATGTACCAAGGTATTGCCAGAAAGAAAAATTCTTTCGTGCACAGGCCTATTGAAAGTAAAGTTAAAATGAATTTCAATCAGAACTCACTTATCATGGTGCTCGTGTCATGATACTCTGGACAATTTACGTTTTGCTTTTAATATTTTTGGCGGGTAACGAGACGAGATGCAGAGAGAGAAGGTTTGGTTTTGAAACTGGAATAAATTAAATAGAATTTTGTCAATTTTAGACAGAGTTTGACCAATAGTAGAACGGAATTTGTTTTATGAATATATATAGATAATGCAGGGAAAATGTTAGTGGTAAATTTGGGCTATTTTAGGGATTTTGGATCAGAAAGTTTGAGCCAACGGATATAAGTCAGTGAGCGTGGGAGCCACCATTTTGAATTGGCGAGTAACAAAATAAACAGTGAAAGTATTCAGTAAAAATAATAATGATACTCTGTGGCTCTCCGCTTTTCTGTCGTGGTCGTGTGTGACACAGGTGACCTGGAAAAAAAAGATGAGGCGTAGTAACCATGGTAATCTTCAGCAGCTTCTGCTGCCATGTTTTCGAGGACCAAAGTGGGGGAAAAGGGTCAGTCATTTTTTGGAAACAGGTTAATCGGCAAAAACAAAATAAAGCACACGAAATCACACACGAGGGAAAATGGCCAGATAACAAGGAAGAAATACAGGGAGCCTTAAGAGAGCATTAAAAGGAAGTTAATAATCCACAGTGGTCAGGGAACAGTATCAGGGTGTCAAGCATCGTGCACACAGGATCAATGGGATCCTGAGACGTGTTGCAGAATAACAAGAATATAAGTGTTAATAGCAGTTGAGCAGATGTGATAATGCAAAGCTCTAGGATCAAAAGATATCTTGACGGAATTCATGAAGAGATGGCTATAGGAAATTGAAGATAGTTTACGGTTGCTTTTCAATAGAGCTATTAAGAAAAGACAAGTACCAAATGAATGGAATAAACTCAGGATTTCATATGTTCCAAAGAAGGGCCCAGGAGGCCAATTGAACCAGTGTATGGGCATCGCCATTTTATCAAATGTGGGCAAAATATTCAGTACGATAATGTACCGGAGACTAAGTAGAATAGTTGAGAGGCTTGGTTTTCTGGGGGAAATTCAGAATGAATTCAGACCAGGTAGAAGGATAGGTGACCACATCTTCAGATAGACCCAGGTGTTAGAATTGGTAAGACAAAGCAGAAGAAAGTCCTCATGCTTTTTTAGATGTGAGGAAAGCTTCTGACAGGGTATGCAGAGATGCCTTATGGGGAAAACTTAGTGGACAAGGATTTGGTGGAAATTTTCTACTGAAAGCGTTGTATGAAGATGTAGACTGTTCACTTTCATTACAAAAGGTAGAAGTAGAGAATGCACGTCTGGATTTAGGCCTAAAGCAAGGATGTGTGCTGTCCCCAAGTTTGTTTGCTCTGTATATTAAAGAGTTGGAGGATTAGTTAATGGTGTGTAATAAGGAAATAAAGGTAGGTGATCTAAACATTCCAGGTTTATTTTTTGCACTGTACTCATGATAGAGCCCCAGAAAGAACTACAAGATGTGATGAACATAGCAGGAGAGTACGGGAATAAAAGGAGGTTTGAATTCAGTGAGGATAAGAGTAAAGTTATGACTCTTGGGACGGAACTGGATGGGAATAAAAATGGAGAATTCGGCAGTTCCAGATTCCAGAAGGTAGAGAACAGTTGATGAAAACTGGGGAGGTCGATGGGTGTGAATACCTATGCATTAAGATAAAAGCAACGGGCAAAGGCATGTTCAGGTATCAGGTGGACAAGATTAAACAGAAAGTGAATTGTATGAAGGGCATGATCAAAGCTACGGCACTTAAAAGTTTCAACAGAGCGTATACAGCAAGGGTATTTTGGCATAGAGTTGCAATACCAGGAATGATATAATATTATGTCTTAGATGTGATCCAATAAATGAGGGAGATATTCACGGTATGGGGAAAGCACAGGATGAGATGGGAAAATGGATACCAGGAGCATCACCATGTACAGAAACAAAGGCAGTCCTACGAGAATTAGGATGGACTAAAATCACACACAGGATTGTCAAAGCAAAGTTTAAGTACTGGCCGGGGGTATCTACAAGCGGTAAGTGAAGCCAGGTGGTGCAGGAAAGTTTATAATGAGGTAGTCAATGAACAAAAAAAGGTGGCTAAAACACATATTAGATAAGTTAGCAGAGAGATATGAATTGAAAGGATGTGATGAGGTTGATAAATTGGAAAGTGGATATAGGTTCAGAGTTTAGAGGAAGAGGAACGTGTAGCATGAGTTTTAGGTTTGAAGGGTGGCTTTCTGGGAGGCAGGAAAGGTACTAAAAATTTGCATGACTACCTGGTAGGATGCTGGGAGAAAGAAATGAAATGATATATTTAGACAGCAACAGGATAACTTAGAATCCCAGAGTACAAGGAGGAAAGGGAATGGTGGTAGCCCTTATTAGGGCTTACATGGGGTTTCTCATGGGGAACGTCTGAGCCTTAGAGGCGGTGATGGGCTGTGTGAGGGATTATTTTCTCCGAGGGGGAAGAAAGTACAAGCGATGAGTGTAGGGGGACATATCCAGGACCAGGGACCCACCACAGCTGTGAAAGAGGCTGTGATGTACCCTTTGCCTCGGCTCTGGTCATTGAAAATATGATAGCAGCACAAGCCATGGTTTCCTCATCTCTTTTTTTGTCTGGCCAACTGTGTCACATAGGACAGCGCAAGAAAAGCTGAGAGCCACAGGAGCACTATTATTATTGTTGTTTGAAACGTCTGACTATGACACCGATGCGCAGTTCGCACTTTAAAAATACTTTAAATTTGACATCAATCAAATCTATTTCAATGTTAGGTCGATCAACTCGTGACATTTTTTGGAGTAGACTAGAGAATCTTCTATGACTGAGAGTGAGTTACCATTTTTCTCTCATGAGGAATCGCTGTTGGTGGGAAAATCGCGAGTAACCGACGAAAGATTTTGTTCATTCTATGCCTTATTGCGTATTCATCGTAAAAACTGCTGTAGGCGTACTTTTAACTTTGACCTAGTGTGCCATGTTTGTTAAAGTGTGTGTGTCAACACACACTTTTCTGTTTTTCCTCGAGTTCTTTCTTTCTTTCTTTCTTTCTTTCTTTCTTTCTTTCTTTCTTTCTTTCTTTCTTTCTTTCTTTCTTTCTTTCTTTCTTTCTTCTTTCTTCTTTACCAGCAAAATTGTCTGACACTTTTCTCGGACACTATTATACATAGAAACTCCAAACTTGGCATGATTGTTCCTCCATACAAGGAGTTTGACCGTTTTATACAGAGGAATGAAGATGTTTTAAATTATGCAAATTAGGGGCATTTGAAATTTTAAATCTTGAATATCTTCAAAAGTATAATAGATAGAGATGTCATTCCAACTTCTTCTAGCGGGTTATTGACCAGTGCGCATCCTATGAATTTAAAACAAAAGTTGTAATAATTTAAGTTATGCTAATTAGCAGCATTTGAAAATTTAAAACTTGAATATCTTCAAAACTATTAAAGATAGAAATGTCATTTTAACTTCTACTAGGGGGTTATTGACCATTGTGCATGTAATGAATCTAAAGCAAAAGTTGTAGCCATTTAAATTATGCTAAGTAGCAGCATTTGAAATTTTAAAACTTGAATATCTTCAAAACTATTATAGATAGAGATGTCATTTCAACTTTTACTAGGGGGTTGTTGACCATTGCGCATTTTATGAATCGAAAACAAAAGTTGTAGCAATTTAAATTATGCTAATTAGCAGTATTCAAAATTTTCAATCTTGAATATCTTTAACACTATAATAGATAGAGATGTCCTGCCACCTTCTTGTAGGGGGTTGTTGACCATTGCGCACCTAATGAATTAAAAATAAAAGTTGTAGCAGTTTAAACTATGCCAAATAGCACCATCAGAAATTTTAAATCTTAAAAAACTTCAAAGCAATAAAAGCTAGAGACGCCATTCCAACTTCTACTCCTGTGACATGGAATAGTTGTATATTGCCATAACAATATGCTTCTAAGACACACACACACTGATTTGCTATGAAGCAAATCATCTTTCCTAGTTTACGTTTGTCTTAGCTGTTTTGCATCACTTGTGACGTGTAATCAAACATCCCTCACACATGATTTTGTCTATAATGTTATTGCATTACATCACTGATGCAAGAGCGTCATAATATAGTTGTAACAATGTTTGGGTCATGTGATCTACAGTGAGTTACTACTTATTAATTTCACTCTAAAATGAAAATTCACCCCCAAACATAGAATAAATAGACAAACCACCATGAGCGGTATTTACTGTCTGAGCGAAATGTTTCTTGGTCGTAGAAGGCACAAGCCTCCAGTGACGAGTGCCTTCTGCGACCAAGAAGCGTTTCGTTCAGACAGTAAACACGTGGAAGTGGTTGTTTGTATTTCTCCCATGATAATATATATAGATAAATTGTTCAATTTTAAGATAAAATAAAACAAATACAACTATTTAACACTAAAAAACAACATTAATTGCTTTGCGTTCTACATTAGCGTTCATGAATATAATGTCAACAAAGAAATCAGCCACAACGTCCTCTTCACTCAGGCGCATTCCCACGATCAGCGGGTGGTCCCGGCATGTCGATGTGCACATGAATGCTCGCGTTGTCTGCAAAATGAGCGCCGGCAACATACCGTGAAATAAATTTGACGAACTGGATCTGTTCTGAGTAGTAAAATTATAGATCGTCGAGGCGATCTATGGTAAAATGCAGCAAAATTACCACGAGCTGATACAGACTACATCATTTCCTGTAGCACCGGTCGTGGTAATCTTGCTGCATCTTACCACTCAGAACAGTTCAAGCTCGTCAAATATAAAAGCTCGGGTAAATGCAACAAACTGACCGGCTCAGATCTGTACATGGTAATAAAAGGGCGGTGCTACAGGAAATGACGTATTTGGAATGGGTTACTACATGTGCCTACAATAACACATAGCAGTAATCAATCCCTTTATTCACCCATGATAGGCGCCGTTATGGGAGATTAATACAAACTGTAGTTAGCGGTGTTTCTGGTTGGGAAGATATTATTCTGGGCAGGAAACCATGAGCAGAGAAGTGGCGAGTCGTTTCCTCGTGCAGAATCACTGAGTCCCAACCAGTGACACACGCGAATGATGGTTTGTATTTATCCCATAATGTTACTACGGAATATTTTGTTAAAGTAGACAACAAACAATATTTTGTAAGCAAATAAGTTCTGCATTTTTGTAAAAGGACTTGACCTGGTGATTCAATATAATTTTTTAATTCCAAAATTCATTTCAGGATTCTCATAAACTAGTGAAACAAGAAAGAAGATGAAATTATGAATAAATCTAGAATTAGTAAATTTAAATTTATTTAACTTACTCATGTATCATGTGAAAATAAACAAGACTGACAAAAATAACAAAAGACCCCCAAAATTCATGAGAAATTTACGATAGGCTAAATGTAAAAGGAATTAGAATTTCACACTATGGACCTACGTTTGAAAATCCTTGATAGAAACTCTGCATTAACCACTTTATTGTCTGTCCATTGAGCAATATTGGAATAAAAATTGTCATTATACAGATGTACATCCTGGATCAGTTTTCCACATTTTGGCTTACAAGTTCTGTCAAACTGAACGTGGCGCCACTGGTACCATACGCAAGACACCTGGATCTCTATTTCAATAAAATTGACATGGATAGGTGAGAGAGTACCCATGATGAAATTTAGCAGGGGACCACACTAAATTTGAGGCGCCGAATCAAGTAACGTATATATGTATTTATAAAATAAATAGTCATCCTTTATTTCATTTGCTACTTCCTTGAAAATCATGAAGAAACTCTCAAAATACAAAATGTTGACAATCGTACTTTCCATCTGTAAATTTTCGGCAGAATAGTTCTTATGAAAATGTCAATAAATAAATCATGAGGGTTCGAAAGTCACAAAACAAAAAGGCTCCGCCTATCAGGGGATTCTCTCTTGTCATATCGATGCACTTCGGGTAGGCCCTACGTTAGTCCCGTTCAATCATGAGAGATTCAATATGGCGTCAACGAACTGCGCATGTCTTTTCTTATGGTAGAATCCAATTATAGAAATTCCGCACGGCCTAAGTCAAGCGGAAAAAGAGGCCAGAAATACGTAAAAAAAGCAAAACCACCCACCATTGCCATGCACGGAGGAATCAGTCAATTTTTCTAGAAATGTAATGCGGTCTAATTTCGATTGGCGCAGCAAGTTGACAACCAGTCGAACAGGCATGGCAGTACATCGCGAGGAATAAGAGAGGTGCAATTGAAAATACAATAGAATGATGACTTTATTTGCAAACCACACAGCGGTCTGAAACAGGAAGTGGCAATTTACTTCAAGAGTCCAAGAACAAGGTGACAGCCAAGGCAGTAATGACGCTCCTTACCAAATATGGCACTGTACTACTATGTGATACGGAACAGCATGCGTGATAGCAATAACACATACCTTTATTACCCTCCCAAGGACCCATTATGGGATAAATAGAAGTTCTACCTGAAAAGGTAACACTAGCAGGTGAGCTAAACTGACGGGTCTTAGTAACCGAATAAATGTTGCTTCGTATTTTACACACCGTTCGCTTCAAAAGCGATTGGAAGGGTATTTTAGTGAACTTATGCGAATATTTGTGTCTTTTGAAAGGTAAATGTGGTTGAACGTAGGTTTACTCCTAATGAGTCAATCTGCACTGCGGAAAATTCCACACACACTGCACAGATTGCGCTAGACATTGAATATTGTATTTACACACCATAAAATCATTCGTATTACATAAACTGTATAGAAGATGTCAAAGATTCAGGAATAGACTTCTGTAATATTGCCGGAAATAGCCTGACACACTCGGAAAAATGTCCCTGGTTAATCGTTAAAACCAAGATCCGCCTGACCATTGAGCTCTAGTAAGACCAAAATATAACCATTTTTATTGCGTTAGACAGATTCAAGCTTTATTGCAGCAAAGCGCTACTAAAGAAATTTACCTATCAGTGTCTGAAGTTTGTATTAGCTGTGGTATTGTGATGGGGGGGGGGGGGGTACTCCCATGTAGGATTGTACTGGGTATGTGCCGCGGGACAGGCCTTGTTTTCATTACTCCCAGGATTAGAAAAGCCCCCCCCCCCCCATGTACACAGCTGGATCAGGATAGAGGTAACAATTATGTGAGTGAACCGAATGTCTTATTTATTTTTCAAACAAATGTATAGAGCTTGGATGGAGATATAGGATGTAATTAGTAAGTTCTTGGGGGGGGAGGGTTGAAGGAAGTAAGAATATGCTAAAACGTGTTCAAATTTGGGATGTTGGTCTCTAATATGCACCAATGCAGCACTCCTTTCAACAAATTACAGGATTTAAAAAGGGTACCTTTTTACATCTGGTGTAAGATTAAAATAGGGTATTGTATAAAAATGTCTGAGGCACACACCTACCCTGATGTTGAGTATGTGCGTCCCGGGTCCCGGGGGATTGTGATATGCCTCTTGAATTAACAGCCTGTAAATTTCTGTAGAGTGATGTGTTTTAGTACCGGTAGTGAAGCAACGAAGTCATGTCTGAATAAAACAGAATGGCTGCGTCACCTAATAATATACATTTGATGTCAATTACATGTACTCATCACAGACTCTTTACAAGAGACACCGAAAATGAGCCATTAATCACTGTCGAGGTGAGGGGGGGGAGGGCAGATTTTCGAAAGTCACCAAGAACATTTGTAGGACCTATATAACATCAGTATATTCAAAACAAGCATAAGTAGGCCTACTTTAAAAAAGTCAATCCGGACCTATTATTGTGTGAATGCTCGCTGAAGATACATACCTTTTGCTGCGGGTGGTATTGCTGTATTTGACCGTGTTGGTCAGTTTTGTCGAGCAGGCTGGCGTGGAGCTGGAAATTGGAATTGGCATGCAAGGTTTAGTTCAAAACTTGGCCTTTTGGGGCATTGACTGCAATAGCTAAGTCTATGAGCTTTTGAAAGTAACTTCCCGTGCAATTGTCCCGTATTTGAAAATTTGCAAAGAACCCTCTTAAATTGGTTACGAATAAGTCTAATATGCGTCGGACACGCACGCGCTCCTGGATTTTGCTGCTACACACCAAGTAGGTCCTTCAGCAACGAGAGATGTGTTTTTCGGCAGCTTTTAGGTCATTGGTAAGCCGCGATTCACATCTATAAAAGATAGCTGAATTGAAAGAGCTTAGTAATACAAGTTCTGTGATGTTAAAGGGTGCGTCGTTATTTTGGGGAGGAAGGACCTATACTTAAATACATCCACTGCTGGTATGTCAGAATGGCATTTGACCTGTTTCGCGGATGGGCCATTAAAGATAGGGGTACCGAGATATACATACTTCTCAGTAACTATAACCCCCTTAAACAAGGTGTACGATTGGCTGAGAGCAATTAAACTTTCTCGTAATATCGCAAAAACAAAATATATGATATTCAATTTTCCTCAAAGAAAAATAAATTTTACGCTAGATTTAAAAATCAATAGTGTTTCCATTTTAAGAACAGAAGAATTCGATTTCCCTAGTCTCCGAATTCAAGAAATTTTAAATGGGAATGCTCATATAAATAAGATTGGTAATAAACTTTCCAAACTTGTTGGAATTTTCAAAGGAACCAACAGTTTTATGCCCACTGATACTATGCTAGTTGTGTATAACTCTCTTTTTCTGCCACACCTAAATTACTCTCTCCTTGCCTGGGGTTATTCATGTAAACGAATTTTCAACTTCAAAAAATGGCCATTTCGTCTAATATCTCATGCCATGTACATATCCCACACTGATCCTCTATTTAAAAAAAACTATTCTTAAAGTTGAAGATTTGTTACGGTTGAAGGCATTAAGATTTTACTTCAGATACACAAGAGATGACTTACCAAAGTATTTTCAAAACATGTTTTTTTGGTAACTGCTGTGATATGATAATTTTGAAACTTTGTATTCCAGATGTATGTATTGTTCTTTGATGTGTCAAATAAATGTCATCTGAGTCTGAGTCTGAGTGTGTAAGGACATTAAACATTTATTTTGTAGTAGTCAATTCAAAGTGTACTAAGTAATACAATCTATACAGTTCACTTCAAAGGCATCAAAGTATAATGAGTAACTCCATATATATTATTGCACCTCATATGCAATTATATCAATTCGTTTTCTGTTCCAGCATTACGCCTTTATGAAATTATATCGAAATCCCCAATGAGCAAATTAATTTTACTCTTCATGCATTGTCTGTATATGTTTCATTTGCCATGTGTTTTGTTCGCTATTTGCTCAGTCGTACAATGTACCTTACTACTGTTCATATGTACTCGTGATCGTTGCCAACGTTTCACCTGTCTTGAAACCATCTGGCTTGTACTTCTTACTTCTATGTTACTAGTAAAAACGAGCTTGCAACAGACTTCAACGTTTGCGTGTTAAATGTTTTTACCGTGTCATGGACTGTAGTCTCGACCAATACAGGGCGGCAATTGGACTTTTTCGTCCTAAGTAATTTTAAAAATTGTTGTGGTAAGGACCATAGAACACTGTGGTAAGGACCATAATGGTGCATCCTTGTCTTTCTTCACCTTAGTTTTCGTACTACCTTTGGATAATCTTTTTCTGAGCGTGCGACATACCGCTATGGTCCTGCATTGTTTTTTCTTTTCCTCGGTTGATGTTCATGTAAATCCTGGTCCAGATTTTTTTTCTAAAAAATTAAACTTTGCCATGCGAATGTGCTTAGCCTAAAAATGACGGTAAACTGGATGAAGTATACTTCCTCGCTGAAACTGGAAACATGGACAACATTACTGTATCTAAAACTTTGCTTGATGATCGTCACAAAAGCAATTACTTTCAGTGCAAGGTCCCCCCCCCCACCCCCGATCGCAATAGGCACGGCGGCGGGGTTGCCATTTTTGCTTAAGATTCAATACGCTGCACACATCGTCTGGACCTTGGTTTAAACATATTTTATTAAAGCAATTGGAATTCAGGCATAGCCTATACAAATTCCTCTTGCAAAAACAAAAACAAAATAATAATAAGGAGTACAATACACAGTATGGTATGAAAGGTAACGGCACAAACCACAGGACAGTACATTAACGGACACATAACAGAATGCAAGATAAAGACACCAACAGACGTCACAGATAGTGGTCCGAGTAATGAGTAGTTTGCATTGACTGTAAGATATAAACAGTCTCGAAATAAGTCTTTTACAAAAGTAATGATGTTTGCCCGCACGTGGCCACTTAAATGGTGGGCCTACCCATATCTATATAACAAAATTCGTAATATCAACTGTATATACAAACTACCAAGTGAAACCAGTGCGGGCTTCAGTTGAATCTGGACCTTGAATGTGAACTTTGTGAGTGCATCTGGGCTGAAATCTCCACTAATCTTGTATTGGCCCTAGTACGAGTGTATTATCGTCCACCAGGCCTATCGGCTTCTGAACGTGATGTATTTTTCCAAGGGTTTTCTGACTCTATCACCAGAGCTCTTGAACTAAATCGTAGAATTTATATTGTAACAGGCAATTTCAACGATTGATGCTTGCATTGGGACTCCGATCATGCTGAGAGCGAATTGGGTATGGGGCTAGTCGACCTGACTGCTCGAAATAATTTGTACCAGATAATTACTGAACCAACACAATCAACTAAATTTTCAAACAGACTGCTACACCCGCTGATTGCTGACCCCCCGGGATATATTTTAAATAGTGGTGTCTTCCCTCCCATAGCAAATTCGGATCACTCCGTTGTTTTACGTACCAAATCTATCAAGCTTCGTTGGAGTATTCCTGCTCTTATTAAAAATGGTAATATAAAAAGCTAAAAATGCTGAAAAGGCGGAAATTTTTTAATCACTACTTTGTCAGTCGGTGCAAAATTTCTATTGATGATGACCCCCCTCCTTTTTCTCTGACTTTGAGTATCGTACAAATGTGAGATTACATCCTTTCCAATTAATTGAAAATGACCTTTTGAAAGTCCTTACCACACTCACAAACAGCTCCGCGACTGGTCCTTATGATTTGAGTAATTTCCTACTCAAGCAAACTGGTAAAAGCATCTCTGACCAGACTGTTTTACTTTTCCTTATCTGCTGGGGCGTTTCCTGTCCAATGGAAACAAAATAAACACATGCCCTGTTCATGAAAATTCAGTATGCAGTTGAAGTCCAATTACAACCCCATCTTTATACTATACAAATGTTCTTTGAACGACTTGTTTACAACATATTTTATGAGTATTTACAATCTCTTAATCAGACTGACTTTGTTTGCAATGATTCTACCATAAACCAACTAATTAGCATAGTCCACAAAATCTACTATGGTTAGGAACTATCAAAGGATGCCAGAATGGTCTTTCTTGACATATCAAAAGCTTTCGATTGTATGTGGTGCCTTGGTCTTCTTTTCAAATTGCGACCGTTTGGTATGTCACCCCAGGTTATTAACTGGTTTGAAAGCTACTTTCAGATTAACAATCGTCAACAAAGAGTGGTGACCCAAGGTCAATGCTCTTCGTGGTCTCCCGTCGAGGTTGGGGTGCCCCAAAGCTCCATCCTGGGTTCCCTCCACTTTTTGGTTTATATAAATGACATCGTTGACAACATAACATGATACATCAGACGCTTTGCTGATGACACTAGCATCACATAAACTAGAAATGACCCTGCAGCTTCTGGTAATCGCATCAACATTGACCTCGGTCATTTTAGTCGGGGGGGGGGGGGAGGGGTCATGGGGCTGAACCTGGATCCGGCTGATAAAGTTTTTTTTCTTTGCAGATTCTGGTAGCCCAGGTAGTCCATTCAGTTGATGACCGTGTGTCACTGTTGAGCATTTCGGGGAATATGCAAATTAAGGCGGCCATTACTTAAAGTAAATGTTTTTTAGCAATATCTCAACAAGTTAGCATGCTAGCAAGATGAAATTTGTGTCTATACCAATGTTTTCATGGTCCAAGCATCAGATGAGACCACTCTTGAAGAGCTGTGGTGATTACGTAATACTGAATTTAATATACCTGACAATTGTCCGCCCAATCATCGAATACAGATGTGTGCTTTTTGACAACTGTACCCAAGAGCTATCTGACCTTATGGAAGGTTTACAGTATAAAGCTGCTAGAATTTGTTCTGGGGCAAAGAAATATACGTCGTGTGCCAGATTGTTAGTTCAGCTTGGTTTGGAGCCACTACATATTGGAAGACATTTGTTTAAACTCGTGTACTTTTACAAAATTATCAACAAACTCTCATCCCTGTACCTCTATGATTTACGACCAAACTATGTTATTGCCCAAACAGGCCGCTCTCTGCGAAATTCCCGACAGTTACGACAGATTAACAGCAGAAGGACTCACTACTTAAACTCTCGTTTCTATCCTCCTCTATACGCCTGTGGAATGACCTCCCTGATGACATAAAAGAGTCGCTTTCACTTTCACTTTTAAACTAAAATTATCCCAATTACCTTGGTCTGTGAGGTCCGAATTAGCATTCACGCGAAACGAATATTGTTTCATCTGCAGCTTGTTCGTGCAATTTTCCAAACGAAAACACTTTCATTTCTCTTTGTATTGCCCCCATTATGAGCTATATAGATAAACTCCTGAGATCTGTTGCAAGTGTGCTCGCACCTGGTGCACACTCTAATCTATTGGTTGATATTTTATGCACGTGCTGGTGGAAATCATAGCAACGTGTAGTTCGGACCTTCCCAATGAACTGAACACAGATTAACTTTTCCTGCAGTCCAGCTGTACATTACTGAGACCAGACGCTTTATTAACGAAAAACATTAATTTCATTGACATCATTTCTGCAAATAGCACTCCTCTCTAATGTCCAGTGTGTATTGTAAAAAGCACTTGTGCGTTTGTATGTCTGGAGATCCCCTCGATTTGTAACTTTAGTAGCTACTGGGTTATCCATTTTTCAAAAATAAGCGTGTTTACAATACAATACAATACAATACAATACAATACAATACAATACAATACAATACAATACAATACAATACAATACAATACAATACAATACAATACAATACAATACAATACAATACAATACAATACAATACAATACAATACAATACAATACAATACAATACAATACAATACAATACAATACAATACAATACAATACAATACAATACAATACAATACAATACAATACAATACAATACAATACAATACAATACAATACAATACAATACAATACAATACAATACAATACAATACAATACAATACAATACAATACAATACAATACAATACAATACAATACAATACAATACAATACAATACAATACAATACAATACAATACAATACAATACAATACAATACAATACAATACAATACAATACAATACAATACAATACAATACAATACAATACAATACAATACAATACAATACAATACAATACAATACAATACAATACACAACTGGAGACGTTTCAATCATACCAAACCAGGACTGGGCCACGTAAGAAGATGAAGGAAAGGCCGCATTGCATCACACATACCGACCAGAAAGCCAACTTGATAATTGGTTCACCTTTTCTCGATACCTTATCGACACTTTTGTGTCTGTTTTCCATTTCAAGTAATCACACAGGGCTTCAATCAAGATAATATGACATTATAATTTTTTTCTCACTAAAACCAATTTATTTTGCCTAATATAATTAGATTGTCTATTTTAGGAATATAGACTGTTGTCGAATGCCTATTTTGGGAGCAACAGATGTTGCCAGTCGCCGTCTCAATTTAAGAGCGAATGTTTTGAGTCATTTACAACTTGACAAACCTTGTTCTGGTGGTTGGAATTAGCTAATGCGAAGACTGGCAAATGCTATCCTTTTCATTTTTCTACATGGCCCACTTACAGGCCACAATTGTACTCTATACGTGTCAATATGTCGCTTTGTTTGAAATCAGTGAGAACAAACGAATGCATCCGGCATTTGAAATTATCTAATATCACAGGCACAAGATAATTGGGAACTTGAAAGGCTTAATTAGTGGCGCTCATTTCCTTTCAGTTGTCGTTCACGGGATTAATGACACCACACAGGTGCCTATTTGCATGGTGTACCCACATACAGGAACTTCTGGGCGAGCATTAGATATCTTTCAACTTTTCTTGTTTGGAAAATATTTTTGAGGGGAATATCCAAAAATAAAAGGAAAAATATAATGCAATGTTCTGACAGATTAAACAATTCATATAAAGCTTGAGAGCTTTTGCTGACCGATTTCATCAATGTGAATTGTATTTGATGAGCGTATATTGAAAGGTCACTGCTGGATGCTTGTGTTTTTCTTTCGTCATTCAAATGATTAGAGCTACGGCAGGATTCCTTTCCACACCAGAGCATTAGGATTTCTTTGTGTCGGACTTGTATTGATTCAATGCGATTCAGTCCGATTTTGACATGCTCCATCTACTGCTACCTGTGGATTAGCGCTGAAGCGAAAATGAAAATGGGAATATAAAATGAATGCAGTAATACAGGAGAAACGGAAGCTCTTGGGATCTAATGAGAGTGCCAACTGCAACATAAACGATTTAGCATTAGTGCTAATAGCGACTAAGGAAGAAAAGCAAAACGGAAGCCGTACAAAATAACAAAATACTTTTCATTTGAGCTTTCCTTGCCAGGAGAAATCTTCTGTTCTGGTTGTAAGTCTGCCTTTTATTTCCCATATTATGATCTGTATTCAGTTCACTAAAAGCAAGATTTCACAGATATTTTCTGACTTGAAAGTAAAGTTAATTGCCTATTAAAAACCACGTGGTAACAGGAAATCAAGGGAACAAAAGCAGAGTCATCTTAGTTTTCCTATGCTACTTTTAAACAGGATTTGATATCACGAACATGGCACACAGCCTTCTGGACAATTGTCAATTTTTATGCGGCAAAGTGCTCTTTCAGAAGGAATGGTCAATGGAAATGCAAACTGTGTTCTCTTTATTCTGACCAATTAAAAGATCCTGTAAATTGCCTAATCTTCATTCAAAGTCAATAACAACTATTTGAAACAAATGAATGCAGACCGCATATCCAGACATATATACGGACAGTGGGTATTGGTGCCGTATCCGTACATTATTTGTGTTCCTGTGATAAACAGCTACGCAACATTGATTAAGACTTAAATATTCACCATGGGTATTTGTGCCGTATCCATATATTATTTCTGTTCCTGTGATAATTGCCAGGATGCGCCAGGCCGTCGTCTTTTATCAATCATTTTATGCTAACATGCCTCCTCTAGCCCAAGTTTGCAGAATGTCACATGAGAGTGAAGCTGAATGATGAATATATGAAGATATTTGTTCAAACGTTTACCACAGAGCTGGTATCGAGCTATCTCTATGCAAAGACAGTTTTCCCGTCTTACATAATCAAAAGCAAAAGGACGAATGCACGCACTGAAAGTTGGATTCGGGTATGTGGGGCCAATCAACTTTTTAAATCTGGGCTCTCTTCATGAACGCCTCTTCTCGGGCTACCTTGCTTCTTTGGGCCACTAAGCCATAAATAAGTCTTTGTAATGGACAGAAAGCCAATGTGTGATCTAAAAGGCTAGGTGCGCTAACCAAGAATGCGCAAAGCGAGGATACGCGAGGAGAGAATGCATGAACCGAAAAAGCGAAAATCTGCGAACGAGAATGCGTGAGGCAAGTGAACCAATGAAGCCTCCATAGTTTTGTGAGGGTATAAATCTGCCATCCATGCTGTTTGCCCAGGCAATATCTCCTGCATAACAATATCATCAAACAACTACACCTTAATCTCGGCAATTCTAATCATTTATTCGTTTACAAATGTAGCTTCATCCAAAGGCATATTTTATGTCAGGTTGGAGCTAAATTGGCTGAATGTATGAAAAGCAAATACAAATCGACACTCATGCAGAGGTAAAATATTTCCAGACGAACATAATGTTGCTACTATATTAGTCAGTTGCGATGATTGTACATGTTTAAAGCATGCTTTAAGGAACAAATGTTAGAAGTAGTGTCACCTGCGTACCCTTAAGTAACATACGGAGAGAAAAACATGAAAAAGAAAAATGGTTCTTCACGAATTGTTGACAATCAACCAAAAAAAACCGTAATTCCAGAGCAAGAACAAAAGTCTTTGAAGCAATCCAGTGAGAGTCTGACGTGTCATTTGCAGGAAATCAGTACAAATAGCAGCAAGACAAGGTGCAACGGAGGCGTGAACATAAGATCGATATCTGTAGTGGAAAACCTTAATATATTCTCATGCAGAATATTTTGACCATTTTTAGCACCGAAGTACAGAAACATGTATTGGTGTGGTGCTTTGTCCTGTCGACAGTGACGTATTTCATAAAAGATTGAGGTCCAAATGTGGGCTGAGCGCTGATTCAGCGTCAAGAGGAATTCGAGAGTTTAGATTTCCAATGGCTGTCTTGCAATTCACATTAATGTGTAGCCTCTGATAGAGAGGCCACACATTGAAATGTAACGATGAAGATAATTTGCATCAACCACATTTAACTTATTGTGGGTGCTCTTTACCTCTTTAGACTCCATTGAATACTTTCACAAACGGGCAATCAGCAAGGTATACCATAACTTATAAAGGCATAAACCAACAGAAATATGATGGTCCAGATTCTTTTTGCAGAATCAGATGAAACGAAATTTTAAACCTGGTACTACACTTTCATTTTTAAATCTCTGCCGTTTGAAGCTATGGACGAATACTGGACCAATCATGGGATCTCTATTTGCAAAACCCCAAATCGGTCGACTAGACAACCATCAGTGGTTTTAAGTGTCGCTTGATTTGTCGTCTTTCGATGGGTTGCTTTTTATTGAATGTTTTGAATACAGTCGTAGCAAATCTCGCCTAGTTAATACGCCCAAGTAAGTGGATTTGCCTCTTATTTGTCGCACAGGACGCCCTGGGTTCAACTCTGTGCGGTCTTACAAGGTGCTCGGGTAACGATAAAGGGGGAAAAGACAGGACAAACATCCAAAGCATTCTGGTGTACCTTGTACCGAACAAGGGTCCTGAAATTGAACATTATAAATGTGAACATTAAAGAGAATATATTTCTCCAAAAAGGCATTATCCAAAGATTCCAAATCAGACTTGAATATCAACTTTGTACGTTTTTTGTTGAATAAACATTTAAACTTGTGACATGCGTGTGATGTATCACATACTCACTTATGAAAGTGTATAGAGATAGCTTTTTGCACATGGATCAAATTCTATTTTTCACAGAATTTTTGCATACCAACTTGGCTAATATATACCACGGGATTTTCTTTAGGTATATTCGTTTGGAAACTAAAGAAACAAATACGGATAGATCTCTCCTCTGTCTCCCTCCCTCCATCTCTCTCTCTCTGCACACACACACACACACACACACACACACACACACACACACATATATATATATATGTATATATATATATATATATATATATATATATATATATATATATATATATATATATATGTATGTATATGGGGAATGTCTTTTTTTGAAATTTAAACCAAACCAGACATAAAAATCTTCTGACATTTTTGCTCCATAGATACACAATATCAATGACGCATTTTTTAAAGTATTTGGTGACAAGGTATTTCTGTCATTTGCTTAGGAATGTGCTATTTCACGTACATGTCACCAATTTGAGTCTATCCGACAATTACCTCACGGAGGTGAAAGTTTGGTTGTATTTTCAAAATATTTGTAATGCCCTCTGATAAAATATTTATTTTTTAAATGTTAGAATTAATTCCTTTTAGTCTTTGAGTCATGTTTGATGCGAATTACAGTAAAAGTGCGTTGCACGTATCTCCTGTCGTCAACCTCTTAAGACATATCGCGGCAGCGGGTAAGAATTCAGAGATATCTCAGGCGCTGAAATCATGGCATGTAAAGGTGTACCGTGGTTAAGAGAAAGCTCAGTCTCTGAAATCACAAAGAACAATGGCTGAACAATACCAAGCCTGTTGAGTAAGTAGCCACTGGGGAGGTATTGGAAACCCGTGATTCTAGCTATGTCGTTATTGCTGTCACATATAATCTCTCTATTTTTGTTGACAAACAGAATACTTTCAATTATCATACTAATCGATCCTTTAACACGTTTAACAGATCGCATCTTTATCACGCGTCAGAAAATCAGCTACATGTGCATAAAAAGTGGGTCCCACAGTTTTTAACCCCAGTCTCAGATAAAAGAAAAAAGGGTCGGAGAGGCGTTCTTGTGAGGGCATGTAACTTAAACAAAGAAGTTCAGTCAACGGATTGTTCATAACTTGGAGTGGAAGGAGCAGCTCTTCACTGCCACAGTAACATTGTTTGACTTCACTGAAACTACATTTGTTCAATAAATAGGAATGAAAGATGGCAAATTCGTCTGTCTTGACAGAGAGCCAGAGACCACAGAATGAGTCATAATTTGATGAACATTAAATTTTTTAGAGCAAATCATCAAGTTCCTGTCTTCATTCTCTCCAATACATCCTTCTTTTATTCTCAGGTACCCGTATTTATGGAAAATTCACATATTGACATGTATTAGCCTTCTTTCATAATGGTGTCATTGTAGTAAAAACAGTGGATTATAATCTTTTAACATCAAGTGGAAATTACTGTAATATGAATATGTTAATTTTTTCTGCATTTGTACTTCACAAAAAGCACAAAAAACTGACAGTCGTACGCTCTGTTGTTGTACCAGTGCATGATATGTAGACCATTTCCCTTAGGGTTTATCTAAAATTCAAATATCGACATCATGTCCTTGTTTATGAAAGCCTGTAGAATATAGTCCTTGATTGTGAAAGCCTGTACAACAGAGAAACATGACATTAAGGCACCAAATATAGGCGTGCTTATATTCAACAATGCAAAAGGGGGTGGGGGGTGGGGGGTGGACAATATTCCATCGTGGATTTAACATACATTTTCTGATTAAAAATAGCATGGTTATTGGAAGTTTGGTTCCAAAAATCTTAATCAGACATTGGAGGCATCCACAAATTACTACAGAAAAGATTGAAATTTAAACAGAGACCCATAGCTTGATAGAATTGTTGTCATTTATTATATGTGCGATATTATCAACTGATGCGCATGGTAGTCTATAGTATCATTCTTCCAACAATGGCCGATTGCTGAATCAATAAGCTCCTTTTGCCTTAGAAGCACCAAACCAAACACTTTCCATTTGGAAACTGGTTCACTCAACTGTTTGTCTATTTGTGGAACTTTATACCTTCACCTTTGGGCCTGTATGTCAAGGAAGAGAACTACTCATATGATTGTTTAATAAAAAAATGTCTGGATTTATAGGTAGGACGTTTGAAAGCATCCATAGAGATAAATGAGGCTGGATAATCGCAATTGTTTAACCCTTCAATGCGTAATTACCCCATAGCGAACGAATGTAAAGTATCGCATGCTGTAATATTTAACACAGATTTCTCTTTGAGAGGAACTATTTTGAATGAAAAATGTTAATGAGACTGAGCAGTTAAATCTAAACTTGCCCAAGTTAGCAGCTTTCTGTGTCGCGGGCTTTACACTTAGCGCACAAGCCACAGCAAGGAAATCTGCTGACCTGGTCGTATCCTATAGATGAAAGGGTTAATCATGCGGGATCCATTATGTTGGCTCCTGAAGCCCACACTCAAGCTGTCAAAAAAAACCAAAAAAACCTTGTGTTGTCGAAACACGTACAACTGAGACCCTTCTATATTATTTTACTTGCATGTGTCATTTCCGTCTGTCCGAAAGAGACCATTTATTATTTTTTCAAGCTGTAAAAGATTAAAGGTGTGATTATGACAGCGTTTGTACCAAAAGTAATGAGAAGCCGATTACGATCAGGGACTTAGGGTCAATTGTTTTCGACGTTCTTTGGCGCCCCGAAAATATTGCTTACCCAGTTTCATTCTGACTGGGGAAATATTAAAGAAAAGAGATTTCATTGTCGCCCACAGAGTGTTACCGTTTATCGGCAATCGGGCAAATATATATATATATATATATATATATATATATATATATATATATATATATATATATATATACATATATACACATACATATATATAAATATACACACACACACACACACACATATATATATATATATATATATATATATATATATATATATATATATATATATATATATATATATATATATATATATACACGCCCTCATGATATATCTCTACCACATTAAAAAGTAATAAAATACACTCTCTCCCCAGACAGCCACCTATCAAATAAATAGATGTGAATCTGAAAAGATCAATAGTGAGAGTCTGTTGCAGTTGACAGATCTGGTGGGAAGGTATCAGAGTAGGGAGGACGGATCATAGATCATTTCACTTTCCAAATATTGTTTTGGCAGACGTCTGGACGGGGATAAGATACGAAAAAGGGCTGGATCAAATAATCTAATCAAACCAGTTTTTTTAGAGCGAGCCATTCCAAAGTGAGATGTCAAAAGCTGTCTGAAAATGTGACAAAACGATCATGCCTTGTGTCATGTGTTTTGTGGTTGCGAGGTTTAGCTTCCCAGAAAGTAAGTGAAGTGACAGGAGCATAGCACCCATCGCTCTGCTTGCTGCAAAGGTACATCATAATTAGGAAATACAACACAGCGTGTTTAGTAAAATTGATCTTGTGCATGAGTATCATCCTGTGAAAGATGTCGCAAGTTTTAAGTCATAATACCTAGTTGTCCGAGCGTGCGCATATTCCAAGCGTACGAAAAAAGTGATGCTTTTAGTGATTCACACTGTCATTACAATGTCATGGTATGGTGTAATAGAGTAGTAAGTGATGGACAACCGAAAAGATCTGTACAATCCCCATTCTGCATCACGGCTGTAAATTGATCATTGATTACAATAGTTTCCGCGAACTATGAAGATGCACGACTGTCAAACTTCCCTGAAAGATATCATTATTACTTTCTAGTGGAAGAATACATTGGGACATATGTCAACTTTGACGAAAGCGTCTGATGACAAAGTTTTCCGCTCAGATCTATTAGACTGATTGATTCGTGGTTCATTTGTTCGCGTTTAGGGGCGGTATGTCAAATCAAGACTTTGTCTCTGATGATTTCTTAAAGGAGCCCGTGATCCAAAATACCCGGGAATTTGTCTTTTAAATGTGCATACTAAAAGTAAGCCGGATCGCATTAAATTTGTCAAATGTAATTCTCAAGTTAAAAGCTCATTTATATGCTTGGTTATTAATGTCCTTTGACAGCGGGATTTCTATAGGTTCCAGCCCTTCTTTCCAATCATGTTTCTTCTGAAAAAAAATGTATTTAAACCACTAAAAAGTCTTTTGGACATCTTTTCCGTGATAAATACGAGAAAAATATATGACAAAAAAAATCTGCATTTTAATGTTGCTGAAGCACAACACTGTCACTGGAGGTTTCAGAAGATGAGTGTCAATGTTCAAAGACGTTTCGATTTACAAACCTTAAGAGATGTTTTTAGAAATGAGTCATTAGACATTTTTTTCCCAATCTATCACTAGATTATGGAATGTATTACCACAAAAGACCCCTAATGTACCATGCAACTATATCGCGGTTTAAAAGTGATTAACTTACCTCCTTCACACAGGCAAATGATAAGTCTCTATCTCCTTCACGCTGGACAACGTAATGAGGTCGTTATCAATTGCATGAGCAACTGTTTAAAGTAGGAATAAAAATTCATTAATATTTTCTTGTGGCATAAAATTGAAAATGTATTGCATTACTTTTTCACCTGACCAGAATATGTTGTTGCACGTAACAGCCTTCATTCAAGTATAAGTACTGTGGCTCCATTTTGCTCCAAGATAGTATTAGGTGACGAGCAATGTTAGTTCGAAAACAACACGATCATGTATGTGGCAGGACAGGTTATAAGAAGCACAAACGATTTAAAAACTAAAACGCCGAAGCGATCATAGCATTTTTGCTTTCACATAAGCCCCCAATATCTGTAAATGTCCTTTTGCATGCTAATTTGTGATAAACGCATGAAGCATGTGAAAAACTCTTTGTCTTCATATTGCACAACAACACATTAAGGTAATTGTTCTTTTATTGAAGGATATCAAAAATTCTTGTTAAAGTCTTACAGAGTATCATGCCCCTTTCAAAAGTATACTGTCAGGCAAGCCTTTGTGTGGCATCAAGGTAACTGGAGCTGTTTCCACTTATCACAGATAGCCATTGTTGTCAGCGCGCGGTTTCGGTTGTCTTAATCGACAACAAATGTGAAAAGACGAGACCGAAATGTGTTACCTTGGTAACCCTTTCATAGGTAACTTTAATCACAAAAATGAATGATTAAAATGTGGCGTCTTGCAGACAAATTTGGTGAGGCAAGTCACTTTTAAAGAGTTGGGATGAAGCATTGATCGACTTTCATGTTGAACATCTTGACAATGCAATAAGCTCCAAGCTTCTTTGACATTATTACCTGTGCTTGCTGATATTTGCGACAGAACACTCTGAGGTTAACTGCTGGTGTCAAATCGGCAGGTTCTCAACATCTCAACAATATAACATTGATGAGTGAAGACTCGCCACTTTTGATATTTTTATGTTTGGCTGAAAGTATTGTTCCTTTCTGTACACCTGACTCGTATAGGTTTCATCGTATAGATTTTACAGAATGGCAAAAGGACAAGAAAACAACACGCGTCGCTGTCAGATTTACTGGGAAGATTTTACACAGGGAGAAGTTGTGTTGAAAAGTGACTTTTGAATGATAAGTCTTTTGTATTCCTGGATCACTTTTGAATAATAAGTCTTCCGGTATCCCTGGATCATCTGTATACTTCGGAATGCGATTAAGAAAAGCCATGGGCTTGTTGTCCAATCTGTTTGTGAAGTGAAGAAAACGCGTATTCCAGTGAGAAATAGGGCACGGACACGGATGTTCTGGTTTTTCATAAACTGGAAAATTAGAGAGAAGTAAGGCATTCTGTTCATATTTCATGCGACTACTTTAGAAAGTCTTTGAGATGTTACAGTTTCTCCCATTATGTTGATGTATCAGATATCCGTAATTTGGAATGTACTGTAACGTTATCATACATTGGCAGACAAAATGTGCTAATAACTAGATCTGATATAATGTAACAAGGTTACTTTCATGTAATGCAGAAAAGCTTATGGAGCCTTTTCATTTTATGCTTTCTACGTGTTAGGAATACCAATATTGAGGTCCAAATACAGTTTGCGCACACAAGCTTGTAGGAAAAGGCTACAGTTATGCTTGAAACGTGGATACAATATCGGCATGCTATTTAGGCCTTTACTTAAACATAGGGAACATCAAGAATTAAAGATTCTTGTATCCAGTCTGTAGTGGACAGATCAGTCAGAAGAGGTGGGGCTGTATATTCATATTACTTTCCGTTGTAATGTTTAACTTAGTAACTTTAAAACCACTGCTTTTTACAAACGCCAAATTTTTCATAGTACTCTTTGCTGTACTTCTGAAATGATTTAACAAACGACCTCATAGTATTATCTGCATTTTGCCCGCAACAAATTTGTTGCATTAGGAAGTGTATTCATCTGAATATATAAACACTGATTGCTACATATGCTATTGAGTAGAAATTAGTGATCCCGGAGATATTACCTTGGAATGCTGTCCATGCCCGCAGTATATGTGGACTTGCATATGAGAGACGGCGGGGCTTCTGGTCAGGTATAAAAACACGGTACAGAATAACTATTGAGGCAAAGTTGTCTCTTGTGATTATCTTTTGAAAGAAACTATTTTTGGCTGAAATCCATTTCACATTCCTGACCACAAATGAAAACCTGGTTGAGAATGAGATGGAAAACATGATAATAACAATTACTCTGGCGCTCTTAAAAGGAGTTTTAATGCAAAAATGGCATTCATTGATACCCACCGGCGCGCGTGAAGTGTCCAAGTTGCACATAACACTTCATGTCTGAAAGTCAATCTTTAAAATAGGTCTTTCACGCATTTCTTATTCATACACTATCACATGGGGAAAGAAAAATATATATTAAGTGGTTTGCTACATTTAATGGTATTATGGTATAAAGCAGTTTCCGGAAGGAATGTTTTGATGGTATGCACATGGGATTGAGTTTGAATTCTTGTGTATTTTCCCGTATTTTCATTATTTAACTCGAGTACATGGCATTGAGTTCCTTTCACACCAAACAACGGTTGTCAATGTCTTGATGTGTCCTTCTGATTAACGAACTTGCAGCAGTCGATCAGGGCTAAAAGTGTGTGAAATGTGGATAGTGAAGGAAATGTAAGTGACTGACCCATTTTGACTTGGTTACGCTTGCAACGCTGCCAACCGTCCCGCATCATCCGGGATTGTTCCGGATTGAGGACGTGGACCCGCCTGTCTCGGTTTTATTATATTTGTTCCGGAATTTTGCAGTACTACAATTTTGTGTTATGTAGGTGACTTTGATTAGCCCTTTTATACATTTTAGGCAGGTGATGTCAATTTCAAATAGTGTTTTTATAAGGGTGTAACTCGATATGTGATGAGATTACTAGAAGGAATACATGTTTTTAAATTACATATGAATTTTTGGAATCAACATTGGGTAGAGAAGTGCATTGATTTTGTCCTCAGAATGCACCAGTTTGCTTGCTTATTTTAAAATTTTCCTGCGGGGATGGGGGCATGCGCTTGGAACCCCCAGGGGGTACTTCCACCCTGAGGGTGCTCTCCATGCACTTACGCGCACTTTGTCCAAGATTCAGACTTCTCAATGTTGGCAGCCCTGCACTTGATAGCAATCCGCTTACCGATATGGGAAAATGTTAGTTTACTGACGGGCGACTTTCCATCATCAAAATTTGTCGAAAATATTAGAAAACAGTTCATAAACCAGTGGCAGACAGAGATGGATATCAATTCAGGCCCCGATGAAAAAATTACGAAACTGTACAAAATTTAAGAGAAAATTTGAAATTAAAAACTCCCTTCTCACTGTCAAAGGTCGGCCCATAAAGGAAAATATAACAAGATTTAAAATCAGTGCACGTAACCTAAAAATTGAAACGGGGAGACATAGGAGACCACAAAACACACCTTTGGAAGAAAGAGTTTGTGGAATTTGTAATAAAGTTAAAGAGGAAATACTTGACTTTGTAATGTTACAATGCAAAATATATGATTCTGAAAGAACGGTCTTATTTCATGAAATATTTCCCTACATTTACCACACTTGACGATCAAGAAAAATTTATATTACTCATGAATTTGGATGATACAGAGAAAATTAAAATATTAGAAATATATTTTGTGAATATTCTTAAGAAAAGAGGATCCCTTTAACTTATTATTAAAATTCCAAATGCAATAGTAACATAGCCATTATAGATGTAGGTTTTCAGTATTGGTTAATTGTAGTTTTTTGTGGTTTTGTATGTGTGTGTCTGATTTGTGTGGCAAGTACGTTTTCGTAATGTATGGTCCGGTTTTGTAACTTTGGAAATATGTATTGTCTATTTACAAATTCCTACAGTTGTATATGTGTGGTGCAGTTAATAAAGTTTCATTCATCCTGCACTTACATGTATCCTCATACACACACACACACACACACACACACACACACACACACACACACACACACACACACACACACACACACACATATATATATATATATATACATATATATATATATATATATATATATATATATATATATGCTTTGGATAAGCTTAAAGAATATAAGCTCATCACATATGTATTTCTTTTTATTGTGGTTTCTGTCTTTCTATGGTATAGTATGTTCATGTTTATTCACGTTTGTAGAATTCTTTTTGGAACAGACGGTGTTTTGGATTGGAGTGACATTTTGCCTGCTAAGCTAGACCTTCAACAGCCTACAATTTCTTTCGGTGGTTTTTTGTTATGGGCCATTAAATGAAACAGCCTTCTTGGTTTCGCCAAGGAAGATAGAATTCTACCCTCCTTGGTTTCGCTAAGCAGGCAAGTTAATAATATTGCTTTGGGGAGCGGTATTGCTAGAGCTTAGCATTGACCTTACAATTTTGAGTTCGTGACTGTGTGTAAAATATAATTTATTTATATCATAAACAGTGTTTTTTGTCCGACCTACGTGATGAGGCACACACTTTTGAAAGCGTGATTGATCACGGTAATGTAAAACGCAATGAGTGCTGTCTGTAGCTGTTTGTCTGAAACTCACAAGTCAGCACAGATTATGCACCTGTCACTGTAGCCTACTTTCAGCCGTGGTGCCTCTCATGAGCTGACTAATTCAACACGCTCTGCTCGTTACTTGGTGCTCGTGTTAAGCATGAAGATATATGAGTTATGGCAAACTGCCAAAGAAAGATGTTGATTGCTTGATTTGTGTTTTTTTTTCGTTTGGTTTGTGAGCATTTTGGAAAATAGGCCCTGGTAGCACCACCGCACGCACCAAATGAACGCAATAAAGCTGAGTGTATAAAATTCACATTATTTACTGCGTTAGGTCAAAACAATTGTCGGTCATAAAGCTTGTTGGCTCTTAATACTTTACCATGCTCCATTATTCAAGACACTGGAGACCAATCAGTTAAAATGCCAACGTCAAATTAAATTGATGTCGCTTTTAGAACAGTAGAGGTGTTCCGGGGAAGGTAACAGACCAATCTGTGTGGTTGACAAGATGAAATACTAGATTTTTAAGGACGCGTCAAACTTGGTGAACGGATGCAACAGGCATAGGAAAGCTTACCTGCGGTTCACAGAGCATTAATTATTCCCAACAAATGAAGCCAGGTGGGACTGATACGAAAGCAAAATGTTTCTTTTGTAGAAAACAAATACGACAGTGGTGAGATTGGCAGGTAATCTTTCCTAAGGCTCTCTCACTGCCCACCATTGCTGTCCATTAACTTTGCCATAGATTTTCTTCAGTCGTGTTAACCAGCTTTATACACCTCTAGCTTTATTATCGGCCAGCACCATCCTCCGAAAGGCAATGTGTCCGTGTTCACCAAGAAAACATAAAAACGCTTCTAAGGAATGTCACGTGTGTTGTGCCCCAGGTTAAAGAAGATATGTCAACAGCAGTCATCATGATGGTAGATAACAAATTCACGCGATTAATGAAAATGTTCAATTCTTAATTCTCTTCAATAAAATGATGAAAATGTGTTTTATGCTTATGGTTATTCATCATTGACATCGGTGATGCAAGGTTGTACCTTGATAATATTGATAAAATTCTATTTTTATCGGGCATTTGGGAATACTTTCTTTGATATGCAAGCCTCGTATGTATCGAATGACTGAGATGTCCAAGAAACAAATTGGATTTTGGTCGCTCCCGTGATTTTTTACAAGCAGATTTCAATCAAATATCTCCGAGATCCGCAGTCCAGCTGATGAAATGGTGATCTAATATGATCAGCCTGATCTGATTTTTCAACTTGAATAAGTATTCTCAAAGTCGGTTCCCAATTAGAGGTAAATAGTCGGTGATGACTGGCAGGAAGAGAGTGGTAAATGCTGTCAAATAAAAGCAGGTCGTTCCGATGGGACGGATAAGAGGTTCTTCTTTGCCCTAAGGACACGGAGCTCTAAGAGAGTAGAGTGAGGACGTGCCATGAACCTAGTACCAAAACAAGCGAGTTTGTCAATTTGTTCACGACGAATCGCTTTCCGCCGCATACAAATGCTTACACATTCTTGGAGGTTAAAGCTAGGCCAGTACTTCGATACTTTCAACAAGCATAATTTGACAGATGCAAAACTGTGTCTTGCTCGAGCTTTTGCCCAACCGACATTTGCCCGCAAAAATTGGACAGTGTTTGTGAGGCACCTCACACTGACAGCAACGTTCACAAAAATGTGTCACTTGTACATGTAGGAGTCGCACGTATTTGTCGTGCACGGGCTGGCGGGTTTTGATTAATTGTTGTATTCAAGTCTTCACTCTAGCCAGACGTCGAATTTATTCTTATTATATCCAAATGGTGAGTATGTGTTTGTTATATTTTTGTCGACGTCTTTGAATAAGTGAATGAGCATTTAATGTAATATCTACCAAATTGAATACACTTTTCCCAAGAGACGATTGTACTATAAAATTACTAGCGGATTAAAAAACATTTACTTTAATTTCAATACCTTAAAATTACAGTAGTTGTTAGTACAGGTTATGGTAATTCGCATGTAAATTACACTATGCTTCAATAACATGACAGAATACAGTATTAGTACGAAGAGTTTATAGTTGGTAACACAGTGGGTAGCAGGGATGTTTTACAGCTGAACGCGTGGTGTACTAGAGTCAAGTATGGTATAAAAAACCGTGAATAGATACTACCCATATCTGGTTTTCCTACCATACCTTATCCGATTTAAAAGAGAAAATGAGGTTTTCCAAACTGAACAGATAATAATGATTTTGGACAGTATTAATTGATCTATGCAGCTAAGAGAAAGTTCATCAGAAAGCTTACTCGTCTGCCCTATCATATGGACTGTGCTCCGTAGTCAACTATATTATGTGTATATGTAAGTTGACTGTCAGCTATATCGGGCATAATATTCTAGATTCTTAATCTACCTTTGCCTGATGGCGTTTTGAACTTCTGTGCTCCTTGGCGCAATGGAGGAAGTGTTTTAATTTTGTTGTCAGGGATGTACACCAAGCTGTAGTACCATATACTTTCTGCATTTGTCTAGTACGGGCTAAATTTTTGGTCTCTTAATTCATATTTCCACCCCGTCAATCGATTTTAATTCAAAGAGTGTTGCATTGGGGAGCATGGCCATAAACCAGCTGCTACATATTTGTTGCAAGCTATTGATAATAATCAACAGTTAACACTATTGGTGGTATCTAATTATTAAGGATTCCGTAGAGATGCATCTGTCAACTACAGGCCCATGAGCTAAGAACAAAAGGAGCAGTAGCCGCGGGGCAGTGGCCCATAGAGTGAAGAAAATCATTCGCTAGCTGGCGCTCCAAATTTTTCATTAGTTTATATTTGTAACATTTAAAATATTTCAAAATAGTCTTTGGGCGATATCAAAATAGTTCCTGGAGATTCTACGTCATGACAAAAAAAGTACAGTTGAACCATTATATTATATTTTCTGCAGGTTACGCTTCAAATAAACCCTTCTTCAAAAATGTAGGTCAGATTCTACCGAAACCTGATAAATCAGTCTACCCACTCTGTGACAAATGTGTTGAATAACCAACAGAGCAATACGTATATGATCATGGACAAGATCCTCTTCAAACTCGGCGGGAATACAAACCCCTATTTTGCAATGATTTCTATCAAATTTGTTTATCAGATGGACCAATAATTATATCCGCATTACAATTTTCCTAATGAACAGTCTTCTCTGAAAGCCACTTCCACGATTGACTATCGACTTCGAAATTATTCAGAGGTACCAAGGAACGCTAAGATGTAATTTCAATCACCAGATGACGCTATAATCTGTTCTTATTGTTGTATAAAGTTTTTCAAATGTTTTTTGTATATGCCGTCTATCCCCAATTGGCTGAATTATTGTCTAAGCTGTAACAATCACACGCAGCAATAGGAAAGGTCAATAACAGTAGGTTCCTGTGTGCCTCCGGTAGAGGGCACTTCACTCAGCAGTCGTATATTCCCATTACCTTCCCATGTAACTTGCATCTCAATAACTTTGAGACCATTGCATGCAGAAGCACCACTTTTTACGTGATAAATTTAGGTAATATCAATGAATATGAAAATTTTTTTTCTTCACCCTCAAACGTTACCAATTTAATCCAGATTATTTTGACATACAATCCAATAGCAATACCCAACTTTGGCTTACAAGGATTTTGTGCATGGAGTATTTTGTATATATAGCGGAGCATACATGAAGTTGCTAATTTTGACTTCTCCTATTATTACAAGGAGAAGACACCTGTCATCAGGCCGTCACCAAGGTTGGGCGAATACACAAAATAAAACCCAACATGCTCATTTCGCACAAACACTTATAACAACAATGAATTTAACTTTAATAATTGTATGACAATAGGGATTAGTTTAGTTTTCCAAACAATCATTTACGATCGGAATATTTCGTTCCATTATTATTTACCTACTCTACACGAAGAAAAGACAATTGTTATTTCCTTGTAGTTTCACAGTTGTCTACCACAAGCATTTCCCTTATAAAAGATAGATGGTATAACACGTGAATATCAATCCGTGATCGCAATCATAGACAACGGATTTCTGTAACCTACGATTGATTTGAATTAAAAATGGTGTTGGCTTCAATTTTAATCAAGAACTATTGTATGACCATAATCACGTCTAATCATATAAATCCTCGAGCGTATGGTGTAGTTTATTGCAGTGGGTTATTGTCTCATATACCGACAGAAGTAAATCTTTGTTTTTTTTTCGTTTTTTTTTCTTCTTTTTTTTTTTTTTTTACGGACATCCTTCATCTGGGCTCATCATAGTTATGCAAAATAGAGATAGTGCTGTCTTATCTTTCCTCACAAACATATTTATATTCTATTTTAATGAAACAGTTTTACTCATGGCAGTAGCGCTCCCTCTTAGTCATGTCACTTACTTGTTGCGTGAAGGCCAATAAAAGCCATGCTACAATATATTCGAGGTTATGCCACCTTCTTTTTCCTCAAAAACTTATTTTTATCCAGGATATTTTAATACTGTAGCACTTTGCTTTATCTCTAGCCATGTTTATCAGCTTCCTCGTGTAGATTTATTTCAATTATACACTCAGTTGTGAATTTAAATAGATCACGCGGTCGATGATGGTATGACAACCTCGGGTGGTCGAACTTTATAAATATATTTGCTACATCGTCACATATCTGGTCCTTTGATGACATTACGTTCAGGAGGAATAGACCATTATTTCACACAAGCGTGTAGAATAGGCTGTATTTCCTGTTCATGGTAACGTTTTTTATGTTACAACTTGGCTTTTGCTGGAAAATTTAAATTTGACATCATGCCTAAATCTTGATTTGGAAAGTAACACACTGAACTGCCTGGTGGCGGTAATTGAATGTGTGCAAGTGTGTCCGACGGGATGATCGCGGGGATTTTTTATGAACATAGCTGTTTTTCCACCGAGCCTGTGAGTGATTTTGTGGCAGTTGAAATCCAAGTGTATTTTTAGTTTTATGTTTCAGGTCAATATAGATCTTTTTACGGTACCCCTTATCAGTTGGTCAGAATTGAAGAAGGTTTTTGTGCGTGTCACGTCTCAGATCTGCCGTATATTAAGGATTATAAACATTGAAACACAAACAAATTAGCATTACCTTTTGTATCAATGCCGATGCCTAGAATTTTAGCAAGCTTCAATTACTTGAAAAACAATACCGATTAGAAAGTTCCGATAAGATCCGTGTATTTCAATATATGTCCATCTTGGTCCATAATTTATATGCGATAAATACCAAAGGAAAGCAGTAAACGGAAATGACCGATGCATGGGTCGCACACTGATGAAATCACATTAATTAGACAACCGTAAACCAACCGACATTGTTTCATTATTTGAATTTTATTTTCATACTTACCAACACACAGACACAGACACACACGTACGCATGTATAAACACATAAGCAAACACATGCATCCGTACGTATATACATACATACATACATACATACATACATACATACATACATGCAAATCTGATATTATGAAACACACACTAAAACATATTAAATATATATATTCATATCCTGTAACCAGTGTACCAGACTTGCTATTTAAATATATATTTCAATGCTATTAATCCCATTAGCAAACGTGTTTTATTAGATTTTCAATGATATGCTTAAATATTTAATCACACATTCGAATACCTAAACACTTCATTAGATATTCAATTCCAAAAAATCAAATATCAAACATATGATTAAACACAAACTAATTTAAACAAAAATCAAATATCAAACATATGATTAAACACAAACTAATTTAAACAAAAACCTAAGTATATTCTATCATATGTCCAAGCACCTGCAACTATGCATGAGCTTTACCCAGCTAACCAGCCATCTTCGTAAGGTTGGTATTAAAATTTTATATTTCTTTAAAAATCTCTTCCCGTTATTTTACTTGTCCGTTTTTCAGTGAAAAAAAATCATGTAAGGCTCTGCCCTCTTCTCTTATCGTTTAATAAAATATTTTTATTCCAAATACGCTGAGACATATGATTAAATGCGTTTCAACATATGTTGAAATATGATTTACTCGACCACGCCACAAGGACACACTCTTTCCATCACAAGCCCCTGATTATCAGTGTCAACACTTTCGTCTATTATGGCGCCAGATGTACAGATGGCGCCTTGACGTTGCTATTGATGCTATTTGAGCCTGTCTGCAAATAAATATAACATTTCTGCCCATGTTTATCGAAGTAAATACATATTATTGTTATAATACAACAAATTCATCTGGCGGGGGAAAATAGTGACTGCTGTTGTCATTTTTAAAGACTGCCATAACCAGATTTCTCTCAAACTGCACGCTGCAGCATTTAAAAAAAAATTAAGTTAGCTGAGTCAGGTTTCCTGCAGTAGACAGTCTGTCTGATAGGACAGGTGAGAACTATATGCTTTGCTGAGGAAGTACAACAATATGACCCTGGACAGAGCACAATTAATATACCTGTGTAAAGCTATCATCTAGGTGCTGTTTCGTATTTCAATTATATAAACATGTGATCTGGTATTTATATGGAATACATTCGCCCGTGTTTTTGTGATATTTGTATGTGTTGGATGCTGTTAACCAAATTTTAAATTTCGAATTTTCTCATTTTTTAGACCCGAAATGGCTCATATGTAAAACAGAAGGATTTAAAAGTGCAGTTTAATATAACAACGTCCATGACACCTCCTCTTATGCGCAGTGGCAAAGTGTTGGGTCTGGTTCCCCAGCCCCGGTTATAACCCGGCGACAGTGTTTCTTTGGTTAATGCTGTTAGCTTAATGTGATTGTAGGCCTAAGTTTATAAATGTAACTTAAGCTAGATGGAAAATATATCATAACGTTGTTTGCGGTTAGATCGACTTTTTGTAGAGAGCCTAGCTTGCATCGGCAAATCTGACCGCAGGTGGTATGTGACCTTTGACACCAGTCTTTTGATTATGTTTAGAGCCCCAATAAAAGCTCACTTGTTATGTAGTTATCAAAACTTGCCTTTCTTTGGGTGGTAGATGTTTTTATCGCAAAGCTTATGTCCCTACGTTTAAGTTTCATTTAAATTGGGAAGTGACTTCAAATCCGGTCCGCTTTGGCAGTTTGCGAGATTTTGTCATCGCAAGTGCACGGTTCATGAGGTCGTTGCATTCATGATTCTTCATCAAGTGGGTTTTGTTTGTAAATACAGTCAGGTGTACCAGTCAATCAATCTTTCTCCCATGAAAGGTGATGTGTGTTTGAGACCTTTTGACTGAATTCTGGGGCTTGACAAGTTCATGAATTGAACTTCAGAGACTTGCAAATGATAATGCTTTATGTAGTGCCCATACATTTCTCTGACAGCACTGGATAGGATGATATGCGTGACTGATCTACACTACTATGTTGTAGGTATAGCCTAAGATGCGAGCGTCAGCATTACAAAGTGTCGATAATAACGTAGGGGGTTCAGGCAGTAGCACCTCGTCGTTAGGTCCCTCTAGCGGCCATTTACTTAACCGGTCTAGAGGGGCGAGGCCGTGGTACCTTGAAACAGCTGAAAGAAATTATCTGCCGTATAGCCTTTCTTTTTGTTAGACACTGTTCCACAAATTTAAGTATTGTTCCCAAGATCCTTATATCGCTATTGAACTAGTGCCGTATTCTGTGGCAGAGACGTAGTGCGTACGGAGAGTGATTGTTGGATTGTCGTACGACAACACCAAATCGGAGCAGGCTTTGGCAACATGGCATTTTGGGGCCCGTGGGGGATAAGTGTGACTGGAAGTTGCGATCTTGAAGGCCCCGATAAGCGAACTGGTGACTGCACAGTGTGCAGAGGTTGGTAAGGTGAGAAGCAACATGCGGACGCCACAAAACTACATACGTTGTGAGGTATATTTAAGTAACCCTCACACCTGTCGAGTTTTTCTATTCCGAGGAAACCTACTTCCAGCCCCAGAAGCGTGTTTGCCAGGTCCACGTTCCATCGAGGTGTAACGATGCTAGTCGGTGAATCGTTATCATTCATTACACTCTGCCGACAACGTTTTCTGACGCCTAGTTATGAATTATTGACATGATTTTCATAAAGGCCGGTAAGTGTGAGACTTTGGTGTAAATAAAACTGCGAAATTTACCCGTGGTGCCTAAAAAACGCAATGGCCGCGTCCATGTGCGCGTGCGCAGTAGAGGGTGACGAAGAAAATCAACTTCGTTGGATAGATACTGAGTACTCTTCTGATTGGATAATTTACCGTTCTGTTATATCCCATATTCACACGTGTTTCTGGTAAGAGCTCGCTGACACTCGCTATAATCACCCCTGATATACATGTAAGTGCTTGATGGCTTTCAGCTATCATTGCATTCATCTAATATTGCTCATCAAGTGATTGGATCTGCTAACATCTAGCTACAGGTCTAGTGTTCCCGCTGCTTGCTTGACAGATCTACAGAACTTTGAAATACAGATAAAGAGGGTTGAGAATAAAGAGCGGTTTAATATGTTTATCTCGGTAAGCTGGAATTTAATTAGTCACTTGATTGACTGGGGTCAATCAAGATTAACTTTGAGTTTAATATCAAAATACTAACGAAGTTTTGTTTCGTTTCTTTTTTGTGGGATGTAAAAGACATACGTCTGCATCCATGTTTAGCTTGAGAAGCTCACAAATCAGCATTGATGTTACATGCGAAGTGATATGTTACTGTCAGTTGATTTCATGCAACATGCCATAAGGTAGGTAATTCCAAGTAAGTTATAATAGTATTAGTATATGGAACAAACTGCATGCTACAGTTGCGGAAGCTTTCCTATGTTCTTTACATGTAGGTAGCTGACAAACATGCCGACAGCCTATTATCTTATACAAATATCTACCCTCTCGTATATTCATCTTATTTGACAAGATTAGGCCAACTGGAAAACTGATATGCCAGGTCCAAAGTTACGGTGGCTTAACATGCGATTAGATTGATGGCACACACTATTTGCAGTGAACATGCATTTTTGAAAATTCCCGTATAAAAAGTAATTTTTATTTGAAAAATTGGGTTAAATTTGTATTTATTGTTTCAACATGTTTTTATGAGTTTCGAGTTTCTTCCTTTTCAAAATGTGTGTTTTTGTTATTTTCGAGTTTCTTACATTTCAAGTTGTGCGTTTCAGATGTATTTTATGTTAGTCACATGCTATGGAACATTCGGGTACCAGGTTATTACGAAACATGTAACTCGAAAAGAAGCGAGGTTTTAATTTTGTTTTTCGGTATACAGCAGCCACGACCCAACTATTTAATACAACGATTAAATCGTTGTCAACATAAGATCAAGTGCACCTAAAAATATCATTACATTTATCTACACGTCCGGTAAAATCTGACACACACACACACACACACACACACACACACACACACACACACACACACACACACACACACACACACACATACACACACACACACACACACACACACATATACATATATTTACATGTATATATGTGAGTGTGTGTATATATATACATTTATTTATTGTATTTGTGTCTTTTTGTCCAGAACCACTTCCTAGTAGTCATTACCCTATTACGCAGTCCGAACTCTTTACTCTATATAAGCTCACCTGTCACTGTCTAACCTATGTACACATGGGAGTACTATTGTCCATATTGCACACATTCTTCTGCAGAATTTTGACATAGGCTGTATTAGCTCAAATAAATTAAAGGGTCTTCAGCGGGTAACTACTCAGAACATGTCTCGGAGCCTATACCTGGACACGTCTCTCTGAGTAGCGGCTCCTTGTCCAAGCTAAATATTCAGCAAAGACAACTCGTATAATAGTGAATAAATATGAACGTGGCAAATGATGAATCATCTAAATACGGGAAGTTTTGCTTATAAATGTAGAGCTTCATTATGAAAAGAGAATACCTGTCAAACCAAACATAATTACTAGATTTGTATAGTACAGGTGAAGATAAGAACAATTTGACTTACCCCTGAATCAGTATGTACCCTTTCCAGCTGGATAGCTTATCCTAGTTATACCACCTGCCAGTGCATAACTGAAGTAGAAAAAAACTGGGACGTCACATATATACACGTATTCAGTCCCAGTGATTGTAAAATGAACAGTTGCAGCTAGACCACCTGTACAAACCAAGGGAAATCCCAACAAGTACTGCAACAATGGACATCCTTCACCCAAAATGTAAAACAAACCCCATGATGACACCCACTCCTCACTTTGAAAGTCTCCAAACAATTTAGCTCCTTTTCATTGCCAACACTCAGCCAATATTTCAACGTTATCTGTCATGTTTGTGACATTTGAGAAGATACTGTCAATTTTGAGTGATTTTTTAATATTGATTAAATGTGCATTTAGGCATGTCAGAAAAGACTATATATATATATATATATATATATATATATATATATATATATATATATATATACAAACATACATACAAACATACATACATACATACATACATACATACGAATATCAACATGAGGAATGGTAACTTTGACATGAGCTGCCTTCATACAATGGGACTTATTTGGTGACAGATTTTGGCCTGTTTTCATTCAATACTCCAATTTGCGTCGATATTTCACCTAGTACATCAATGACACCAAATTATTGTTCATGCCATTTTAAACCAGTCAAGTTGTCAGGTCACACTTAAACAGCTTTAGCCAATGACTACTGAGTTGTGCTCCTAGTTAGCAATAGCATTATGCGCCTGACCAACTCAACGTGGTAGCATGTCTGGAATATGTTATTTGGCCTACCCTGCAGAAAAGTAAAAAGGATTGAACTCGATTATCTTACCCGCCAGTAAAAAATATATGTGGAAGTTGATTCTTTATTTGCTGGTTGAAGAACAAAAATCCCAAAAGCCTTAATTTATCTTCAAAGTATGCCGGTTTTCATTAAATCCTGTGTTAATAGAAAACATTTTGGCTGAGAATTGTAGCTAGGACATACCCTCGTGGCACGCCCTAGGTCGACAGCTTTTCTTGGCGCAGTTTGGGACAGCATCAAGGAAAGTTTCTAAGAGCTCGGCATATGTCATAAATATTATCTTTTTTTAACTACAAGTGCCTCCGGCTGTGGCTAGGTAAAAAATTAAACTGACGTCAAAGGAGGTAATGTGTACAACGGGAAAGAACATCCGTTTTAAACATGTTTGAACAAATGTTCAAGTTGCCTATGACCTAACAGAAATATATGTGAGGTTCTGGTAGCTCGACCGACCATACTGAAAAGGCCCAACCATAGATAAATTGTATGAAACATAAAAAAAAGTTTCAAGCCGCCCTTCCCTAATAAAAATTGATCAACCCTGGCTGAAAGATTTAATCAAGAAAGTAGCTGGTGTGTGCCGTTATATTGCAGTAAAATCAACTCAAACACAGCGTTTTATTTCAAATTGTCTGGAGGGTTTACTGGGGCCGGGGAGCATAGCTGCATAGCCAAGGCTGTTGGGTGAACCAACATGGCCCCCGGTTGTTAGGTGATCTTTATTGCAAACAGTCAGCGTAAAGTACTTTTAAAACATGACTTACTATCTCAACTTTACTCTGCCCGCTTGGTTGTGTCTGATGCACCTATCATCATCAGTTACAAATCCAAGTGCAACACGATAGCCTGGCCGTGCAAGTCATGCACGTTGGTGCCATTTGTGGAGAGCACCATATTGAACATGGCGCAATGCATTGTGGGACAGTCGCACAAAAATTCACTTGATTTGGATATCAAAGTGAATCACAGCATATATCACACCATTATTGATGCTCTGAAATATTTGTAAAACAAATACTTGTGGTTTCATATAATATACCCCCAAGCACCCATTTCTATCCTCATTTACAAACCATTGGGTGTGGAATTTTTAAAATGGCAACCAAGCCTGTGGGTTAGTCTCAATTGGATATTCTGAAGAGGTAGTATCCAAATATATGTGCGATTGGTGTTCATGGAAGGTTTATTTGTCGAATGAATGTAATGTGCAATATGTAATGGGACTTTTCCAGTGTGAGCATCTCATGAAAATGTAAATACAACGCCTTGACGTTCGCAGCTGTTGGCGACGATGGGTCCCAGAATAGGGATATTGTATAAGACACTGACGTCGCCCCCAGGCTATGAATAAGTGGCACCACTGAGCACAGCAATCACGAGCCCCGCTGAGTCAAAGATGGAGCTTAGTAGAGAAGGTTGTCCCGATAGTGGATACAGGTCCGAAAGTATTAGCTGTTTCACGTAATTGGTAAGAATCTAAGCTCATGTAGATGCAGCCGTCCCGTGGTCGAAAAATAAATAATGTCAGACATATTTCGTCACTGCTACAAAGTCTTATAACCAAAGGGCTTTGTATATCTCTGAGTTAGAGCTCACAAACAAACACTTTTGACTGCAGCACATTAGTGTACAATTATGTACTTATTTTGCAGTCCACGGATACTGGTAAGCTGGTCATGGAGTCCTGGTTGAGATGAAAACCCTGAGCAGGCCTATGCAAATGAGTTCCTTGTGTAACTCGATACCATCAGCGTAAACTTGCAGACAAACAGGACAGTTACCAGGACTCATGGGGTGCCCTCATAGCAAGTCGATGAAAGAATGTAATGCGATAGACAGCTCTATTTTCGTTTACAGACCCTTCAATGCAGTGCCCCACGAGATAGTTTTTTTTTCGGTTTGTGCATGTAATTGTGATTAGAAATACTCTATCTACCTAGAATAAAAAAAAAGAATCTGACGGCTTGTAAAGTAACTGAAATATACAGATCTTGGTCTTTATTTTCTTTGAATTTTACAAGAGACATGAATTTATCATATTTTTTGTTTATATTTTACAGATTTTCCCATTACAGTCAAGAACCAGCGTATTTTTTTTATCGATTATTTAGTATTTCATTAAATTTTAAGGTTTTAAAATTCTTTAATTAGTGGTTTGTGTTGGGTTAATATCAAGCTGAGACAAGGAGCCAGATTCGGGGATGAACGACCGGGTACCTCGGACCCGTAACGTGTTTTGATAATTAACCAGCAAAGACCCGTCATTACCTTGAAGGCGTTTTCGTAATTTCTGTATTTACAAGTTAGCAGTTACAGAAAAGGACAGGGAGAGTAGAGAACGTGACTAATGGATTTCTGGTGAATAGGTGGTGGCACGAACGTAAGGGAGAGTATAGAACTTGGCAAGTGGATTTTTTTGGTATAGATTATGAGGAAACCTGCCAGAACGGCTGACTTTTGGAGAATATAAAGACATGGACCAAATACGTTGAAACTATTTGTCTTCTCCTTTCATGGAATAACAGTATTGGGAATATATGTCAATGTATAAGCCAGATTTAAATAGCGCATGTCGCCTTTTTTCTAACATACCTTTGTTGTTTTCAGCATTGGAGTACCAAAATAAAACTACTTGGCATTCTTTATTCGTTCTTTTACACTGTGAAAATAACAACCAACCAAACAAAAAATTCATGCTCTCCCTGCATTCGTCTTTCATTTTGATTCTTTGAATGTATCACCGAAAAATGGATAAAAGAAAGACTAAGTTTGATCAAATTGAATTCACAACGGACTCTTAACTTAATGATATGCAATCAAAATTGCTAATAGGAAACATTTATTTCCTTATTTTACGTGAAATCTGGTTGTCAATTGAAACCTAATTTCCTTTCCCTTCATCTAGCAATCATCTCAAATGTCAAAACTACAACTTCTGCCACATCTACGCAAAGATCGCTTCAAATGCGCATGCCACGTTTTTTTTTTGCACTGCGAGCTTCGATTAAATTTAAATGTGTGCATCCCTTGGCACTGTTTACTAAGACTTTCCAGATCAAACAACCGGATAAAGATATTGGATTTCAAGTGCCGTCAATATTACATTCTCTTTCACATTTTCTCACCTTATTATATTCTCATTTCAATTCAATGAAAGCCCACATTAATCATGCTCTTTCTTTCTTTCCTTCTTTCTTTCTTTCTTTCTTTCTTTCTTTCTTTCTTTCTTTCTTTCTTTCTTTCTTTCTTTCATACATTAGGTATGTGATACGGAGGCATCCAAAGAATCACAGGCAAAACTCGTCACAGATATAAGAGATACAGGTAGCGGTTTAACTATTAGTTACATGTTTGTTTGCCGCCTAAGCAGACTGTCTGTGGTTTTCAAAGTCTGCTAAGGAGGCAATATTTATTTTGTGATAAATGGGGACATGTCCATGTTTGGAGAACAGGGGAAATAAGTGTTCTAATTATGAGCAACTTAACATTGGGAAATTTTGGTCCATAAACTGACCGCTAAAATATGTAGGCCTACCATAGACCTGTGGTATAATAACACCGTACATTTATGTCAAGTGGAAAAAAGTAGGCTTCTTCAAGTCAATTAATTCAGGCAAAAAGCAAATTGCATCTAAAATAACGGTAAAGAAATGACAAGCGGCACACACTCAAAATGCTCCGCCATGAAAAGTCACGGAATGGTGTTTTGGCAAGCAACGACCAGACAGAGCTGGCGGTTCCTGTCCGAAGGGTTTGTCTGGGACATCGTAGATTCATCGCCGTTGTTAGTTTTAAGACATTCCCAGGCGATGCATGGAACAGATCAAGCGCATGGTAATTAAATCTGTCCAAACAGTAAGTTTCCCAATTAGAGTCAATCGAGACTACACGTCACTTTGCGAATGCGAATTATCGTGAAATGCAGGTCTTATCTTTGGGTGTATGGTTGGTTGTGCGGTAAAAATCGCGCCTTTCACCTGTGTGACTCGGATTTGGCTATCGGCGCGGGATGACGTCAAAATCAATTGATGTTGTTTATACTGGTCTTACCTTTGTTGTAACGCATCATTATTTTATTAACCTATATCTTATGGAAATGTGGGTAATGTATTCAGGGTGTTTATGGTTAAACGACCTGGAAGATTATTGTCACGTTGATCACTAATTAGAGCGAACCTTACACGAAAAACCAGAGGGACCAGACGAAGGAGTAGTTGGTTTACTTGGTTGTCCCTGTTTAATGGTTAGCGGGGATCTGTCTTTTTGTCGAAGGTGGCAGAGAGGGGGTAGACACCAGTTCTTCTGGTCATGCATTCCATGTACCGACAAACCTGCTGGAGAAGAAATACTTCTAAGTGTTCGTCCTGGTATGCTTTTTAGCTAACCTGAACGTGTCCTCGAAGGGGGCGTTCCGTGAATTAAACAAATGTGTCTGGGCTATTTTTAAATTGACCATGTAACATGTTAGAAGTGTCACACATATCACTGAATACTCTACGATTCTGTAAAGATTCTAAAGCTATTTCTTGAGAATAAAAGCCTCAAGCACAGTCTCTGCACCACTGCTCTGCCATCATTTTGGTTATCATATTTCTGTTAGTGCCAGGGGCTCCATACTGTCGGTCCCGTACCAAAGCACTGGTCGTACCAATGGCACACAGTATTTCCATCTTCATGTCTGACCCAGTACCAAATAAAACATCTCTCTTCAGTCCATGCCTCTGGTTTGCTTCGCTTACAATATTCTGGATATGCCATTTAGGTCCGGTTATGTATGTGTGCTAATACAGACATTCTTTCTTTCTTTCTTTCTTTCTTTCTTTCTTTCTTTCTTTCTTTCTTTCTTTCTTTCTTTCTTTCTTTCTTTCTTTCTTTCTTTCTTTCTTTCTTTCTTTCTTTCTTTCTTTCTTTCTTTCTTTCTTTCCTTCCTTATTTATATATTGTCCAGCAATACGAGACATGCATATTAATTTCCCGCCACAAAGCACGGGGCTCACACCTGTCAATCACGGAGGACACACGGGCATATCACTGTCACAGACAGGGCTAGATACCCTTTCTCACAAAACTACTGTCTTTCAGGGAAATCTAAGTTTACAAATACCAAAGTGACATTCATTTAGCGCTTGCTATTTTAAAAAATTGGTTACAAGAATAAATGTCCATGTACAATGTATTGTTTGTTTCCATAATCTTATCCCGTAATATCCCGCTTACCCGCACAAGTCAGCGGAGCGTATCACGCCAGGCGAGACTATGTATATTAAGACAACCAAGTGTGCAATTGTGGCGAGAAATTATTATGCATGTCTCGTATTTGTCCGATAGTTCATTTGGACACTATTATACCTAGAAAATCCAAACTTAGTATGATTATACCTCCATACACAGAGTCTTGCTTTGTTATAAAAAGGAGCGAATATTTTGAAAATATGCAAGTTAGAGCCGACTGAAAATTAAAACCTCGAATATCTTTAGAATTATTACAGGTAGAGTTGCCATTCCAATTTAAATTCATAGATATATGCTATAGAAACATCCAATGAACCATAAACAAAAGTTGTGGAATTTGAATTTATGCTAATTGAGGCACACCAAAAGTTCAGACATTGATTACCTTCAAAACTATCATAGGTCGAGGTGCCATTCCAACTTCCATTTATAGGTTTGTACTGTAGGCGCATCCAATGAACAATAAACAAAATAAAAGTTGTAAAGTTGTAATCTATGCTAATTAAGAGGAGTTGAAAAGTTTAAATGTTGAATTTCTTCAAAATTATTACAGATGTTATTACAGGCGCCATTAGTCCAACTTTAACTTGTAGGTTTCTGCCGTAGGCGAATGCAATAAACCACAAACAAAAGTTGTTAAATCAAATTTTAATTTATGCTAATAAATTAGGTGCACTTGAGAATTTAAATGTTGAAATTCTTCAAAGCTATTACAGGTAAAGGTGCCATTCCCAATTTTATGCATAGATTTGGGCAGAAGACACCCCCGATAAACCACATACAGAAGTTATAGCACTTTTTGAATTTATGCAAGTTTTGGAGGCATACAGACAAATTTGCTTTGAAGCAAATCTTTCATTCAGTTTAAGTTTACTCTCTCGGAATGTGAACACATTATTTTGTTTTTGCTTGATTTTAGCACGATACATGTATAAGCACTTACGTTAATCGGCTATGTATCAGGCCAACTACTTAGAAAGTTTACATCTTTTTGTATGATTTCGTAATCTGCAGCTGTATGTATGGAATTGTTAATTATGTATCGTCTACAAATAGTTTGGCAATCGATTTGACAATATCGGTTGTATCATTGACACAGACTAGGAAAAGCAACAGGCCCAGATTGGAGCCCTGCAGCACGCCACCCCTCACTCTCTGCAAAGTAAAAAACAAATAATTCATTTCTTAATACCACTTTTTGTCTTCTACCCTGACGGTCAATCCCAAACCATTCTAGAACGTTTCCCCTAAAACCTGTTTGCTTAAGTGTCTGTTTTGGTTTTACATAGAGTACAGTATTAAAATCCATCGCGATATCTAAGTACACAACACGGGTTTCTACTTTGCTATCTTTATTGTACAATCAATCAAAACGATGCTCTACCTAATTTGATTAAACAACTGCAACCACCTTGGAACCAGTTTGATCGCAGGCGGTTGTTTTATTTGCAGGCAATAATTTTAACATAATTGGTCATAAAAAATTCTTTGTAATAGTTTGACCACCTGGCTTGTCAGGCAGACTGGTCTATAGTTGGAGCATATCTATCTTGAACCTTTCCTATGCAGTGGTGTGACATTTGCATCTCGCCAATCTTGTATTAATTGTCCACTCTATAAAGACTGCGGAAAGAAAAGTGATAAAAGAACACCTAAATTTGGACACTTGGTAATGATCATATTTATACTAAAAGCACCTGGTTCACAAGCTTTATTTAGTTTCAACTTAACAACTTTCTCCCTTACAACTACAGATTGGGTATCAAAGTCCAAAAAATATATTGCTTATTGGCTTCTTGTGATAAAAGTATAATTTCTGGTTCATTCTGCTTTTTCAGGATCTGTGGTAACCTGACGATCACCGTCTATGAGCATATCTATTGTGGAACTAGATCTCGAATAGTGCCCGGTATAGTTCCAAAATAATTTGACTTTAGCTTATTTTATCAACCAATATGGTCACGTCGTGGCATTTTTCTCCAGAAATTGCTCTTTCCGGTAGAGCTTTGTCGGGTACCCGGGTATCCGCGAAAAACGCGGGTAACCGAATAGACAGCTATTACCCGTGAAATCGACTGGTATTACATATTTTTATTTATGTATGTATATTAAATATCTTCTCATACATACACACACACACACACACACATATATATATCAGATAGATAATATATATTTTAGACATATAAATAGAATGAATAACTGAATAAATACACAAATAGCCGTCTAATAAATAAATAAATAAATAAATAAATAAATAAATAAATAAATAAATAAATAAATAAATAAATAAATAAATAAATAAATAAATAAATAAATAAATAAATAAATAAATAAATAAATAAATAAATAAATAAATAAATAAATAAATAAATAAATAAATAAATAAATAAATAAATAAATAAATAAATAAATAAATAAATAAATAAAGTAATAGCCCTTTACGTTTAATGCGTCGCGGCAGATTGTTAGATTCCAAAGTAAGGATCTCCGATTTCTTTTTCAGAATATTATTGATGTGATATCATGGCTGAAGGATGCCCACAGGGTCAAGGCTCCCAGTCATAGATTTGGGATTATTTTACGAGGAACGTGAGAGCAAATCAATTGCAGATATGTAAATAACAACTCACATAATGCCGTTCGTCTACGAGTAATGTGCTAAAGCAAATTAAAAGTGTACATGGGACAGTTCTTAGACAGAAAGAACTTGTCAACGTTGTTACTTTTGATTGATGTATGCATGGATTAGGTTTGCTGGTAAATATACTCCATCTAATGTGTGGCGCTAATTGATCATGCAATTCAATGTGGCGGGTAATACCCATGAGTACCCGGGTATTTAAACCCGTTTGGCGGGTACCCGTGTATTAAAAGTCACAACCCGACACAGCCCTACTTTTCAGCGAGTCAACCCCCTGTCAAAAATCATACTCTCTCCATGTAGACCTGTGTCCCTACTTCTAATAAACTGCCTTTTTTCTGCTGTCTCACTTTCTAAACCTACTCGTACCTTGTCCGACGTGGCTCATGTCTTTGCCCAAGTCTTTTTGTCTTACTCGTACATACTTGTTTGCTAATTCATTGTATTTCATTAACAGATGTGTTTTTTTCCTTTACTCCTCCTGCAAGAGAGGACGTCTCCCCAATTAACATGTAGCAGTTGTAAATACTCAGTACTTTGGGTGTACATGTATATCTGTTTTCTTTGTAAAGGACTGTGGGAACTGGACAATTTGCTATGCGCCACACAGTCCCAGCGTTGTGGTCTCTCTTTGAAAAACTTTACACCATTGAATATTCTTGCAGTGAGTCTCGGTCGTTGTGGTCTCTCTTTGAAAAACTTTACACCATTGAATATTCTTGCAGTGAGTCTCGGTCGTAGGAGTATCTTGCTGTCTTTGCTTGTTTTATGCCTTTATTAGTAGCCTGTGAGAGAAATCATGATATATTGATGTGGGTGTTCGAATCGGCCCCGGTGGCATTCAGTTCGCGACGTTGGCAGACGACATTACCCCTCATGAATACCACTGTTCCAGGTTTACAGTTTTAACTAAAAAAGCAGATTTGCTTGAAAGCAAATCTGTCTCTGTGCCTCCAAAACTTGTATAAATTTGAATGCTAAAATTTTTGTTTGTGCTTTATCCGATGCGCTTTCAGCACAAAACCTATGAATTGAATTGGTAATGCCACCGCTCCCTGTAACAGCTTCGAAGATATTCACCATTAAAACTTACGAGTGGCCCTATTTAGCATAAATCCAAATATTCCAACTTTTGTTTGTAGTTTATTGGATGCACCTGCAGCATAAGCCTATAAAGAGAGATTGAAATGACATCTCTATTTTTGGTACTTTTGAAGATATTTAAAATGTAAAATTTGAAATGCCGCTAATTTGCATAATTTAGTTTTAAATGCACTCAACTGCCTTTGTCAGAAATATGGATGTTTGTATGGATCTATAACCATAGGCCTACCAAGTTTGGAGGCTCGAAGTAGTAGTGTCCGAGAAAATGTTGGACCAAGTTGTTGGTAAAGAAGAAGACGAATAAAAAGAAAGAAGCAGGGAAAGACACCCAACAAAACAGTATATAGTCACACAGACATACATAAACACACGCGTCGAGTATTCTTGGGGTTCGGTATTTCCGTGCGGCCTTAGAAACTCCAAATGTATGGTTGTGAGTGATTTATAGTTTAATAGTTCTGTGTCATGTACTTTCGGTAGAGATGCCCTATTATGTTTGAGTTTGAAATAGGCTTTATCTAGATTAATGGGGTACATGTTTCTCCAGCAAACTTAATGCAGATCGTCATGCCACAAAACGCATTTCAACCTGCTGGGCTGCATTTTGAAGCTGAGAGGAATGAGCCCTGTATATTGTCCCGGTCTGGCAACCGATTCTACAGCCCACCTCTGGCGCATTGTATGCTAGCCTACTCCTTTGTATAAGGTGTGTAAATGTCATTAATGCCATGAAAAATAAATTATATTGAATGCAGCCAAAGTAGAATTTTCTTGAGCATAGAAAGAGCCATGCTAACTTCGGCGCTAGATTGCCCCAGCATGCAGTAATATTCTCATTATAGGAATCTGATTTAAAAATTATTTTGGTTTCTTGTTTAGAACTTCCTGGAATTGAAGTTAAGTTCATGGTTGGTGTTCTTTGTGCGTAATATGGACTCAATTATGGGTGATGAAGTAATGCTTGTTTCTGATGGCATACGCCGTTATCTTTCCCTGTCTGTGACGTCCTGTCCTGTCAACAGTTCTTGTTATGTGGCATTGCCATTCTGTCTGTCTGCGTGCAGTGGTGTTTATGCTGATAGTGGAATTCTGCTGTTGTGTCTTGTCTCCACTTCCCTATCTCTTTGTTTTGCAAAAAGGATTCATATAGGGACCCGCCCAATTTCCCAATCGCTTTAAAAAAAAAAAAAATGTTTGAACAAATATGGTGCTTCACCTCTTCCAGGAGAGTTCTTCGGCTGAAATTGCTTACGAGCGGCCAGAAGCATCAAGAGGGTGTTATTTTTGGATAAGTTGTTATGATGTAAGGCAGTTTTCCCATTCCTTGTTCATAATTTAAATCCTATTTGCGTGTAGACAACGTGTTGTTCCAATAAACCCGATGAGAATTCAATTATACGATTGGTTGCCAATATTTTACTGTTGCATGCTGTTGAGGATATGCAACATTCATAAAGTGGTTTCCTGATTCCTCTGTTTGCCAAAAGTGATAAAAAAATGCAAGTGATCTTCCATGCAGGTGCATGACAGAACAAAATGAATCTAAAAAGTGCATGTGGACTTACGGAAGCACAGCAACAATGCTATTTCTGACAGCACACGGGCTGCAAGGCAGGTACCAACATAATGAATGACAGAGACATGAAGAAAAAAGAACCACGGCGTTGAGGGTCTTTGAATTGGAAGGTCTCACATTCTTCATGACGGCAAACATGAGATATAAAGCCTGGTACCTGATTGTCGAGGAGTTTTTGGTTTAAGCAGTTAGCTTTCCCTTTGGAACATATGAATCTCCTCTAGCTGTTGCTCCAGTTTCCTTGCTGCTGACATTTGAAATACTTCTGAAGATGTCACATAAATGGTTTGAGGCGTTGGCATGTACAGCTTAAAAGGCATTTTTTCTTTGTACAGAAAATCGATGCGAGATTTCAGAGGCATAACCCCCAAACTGTTTTAAAAATACCATGGCTGGAGGCACTGCTCGGAGCATCAGCCATCATCCTCAATGCCAACTTCTGTACCTTTATTAGTCGGTCTTTGTCAGCCAGACCACAAACTGTTGAACATAATCCAAAATGCGGCTGAAAATATGCCATGTGAATGACCATCTAGCAAATGGAGCCACGTACTGTTTAAAACGCCTCACTGGTTCGATATCCCTTTGTTGTTGACAATGGTAGTCTGAACATACAGAGATCAGTTCCATAGCAACATAAAGTAACTTAATGACTAGTGTCCATATGAGACTGCCGAGCAGCTGGTATTCCAGTTTGTGACAGTGGCTTATTAATAGTGTACATAAACGAACACATGGTGCATGTTTTTTTAGACCAATAATTGTGTGGTTTTTAGATCCATAATTGTGTGGATATAAGCCCCGCTTACAAGTTGTATATATTGGATCGGTGGACACAATAATTGTAACATCAGTTGCTTCATTGTGACTGAGAAGTTGGGCAGATGTAGGTATTTTGGCTTGTATCAACCGACATTCACACTGTGGTTTTTTTATTTGGTAATGTATTTGGACTGTGTACGTTGTTTTCGGCTTGTTACCACTTTAAGTAACACGGTACTGACATAAATTGGTTTCGGAAATGAATATACTTTTTTTTAAAATGGTAAACGACAGTATGCTATGCCAGTTCAACAAGACACGTTCCTTTGTTACTTTATCTTGCTATTGGATCTCATAACGTTTTTGCTTAGATACTTCCTTTTATGGGCATCAATTTGCCGGCATCTGTTCTGTCCGAGCAAATAGAATATTTTTGCATGGTTGTGTCGCAAAAAAAGTTATATTTTCATTTATGTACATGTGGGTAATTTACAGGACTGCACTCATAAATATGGACAGGATTTGACGCATCAAATATTCGCCAACTTTGCTGTGAACAAACAACACGATTTCATTAGTCTCTTGACATGAAAAGTGACAAATTCGGAATACATACAACCCCCCCACCCTCCAAACAAATAAAACAAGAAGCTAAAAGATGCCAACATTCATTTGCTCTTTCAACTATCAAGCTTTGGAATAACCTATCCCCATACGTTAGACAGTCAACAACTTTGTGTTTTTTTAAACGAAATTAATATTCTTAATGTCTTTTGATAATCCTGTGCATTTTTACCGTCTGAACAACGCTTACCGAAAATTCTCCGTGCGTTGTTGCGTTTTACCCATTCACGCTTCTTTTAAAATACCGATTGGCGACTTTTTCCCAAAATATTACGACTAATTGAAGGAGATCCAGATCTGGATACCGCCTGGGACCAGTGAACGTGTACAAAGTCTTGACAGTGAACCTCAGTATGTTGTATTGTATCTTCTCGAATGATCTAATATTGTTGACGGAATCATATGTGTATGTATGTTTGTCCCGTTTGTCTTGTACTTATAATCTTCATGCGGCTGGAAAATGTGTCTCCGTGTGTCTGGAGAACCTCATGATCAATGTATTGTAACTATTAGGCAATCCATGTAATGCATTGTAACTGTTAGGTAAGCCAGGTAATGCACTGTAACTAGTCTAGTATGTTAAATATGTTTACAAATTATACATATAAACGCCTCTGTGAATTAAGGCAACCGGTTTAAGATCGGTCGCATTTCGCACATATGAAAGACATGACCCATTTGGCTGTGAAAAGGGGTAATTGTTTTAAGCACATGAGCTAGCCAGTTGAAGTTATTTTAAACAAGTCACATGCCTCGGTTCCGAAAATTAACACGCCACAATATGGACAAACACAAGTACCAGCAACAAATGCATGGTGGCAAGCGTATAATATTACTCTTATTTCAATTTAAGGCCACCTGAACGAGATATTCCAGGTCCTATTGTCAAGTACGCCCAATTAAAATTGCACGAAACTGTTTGCAATTGTATCAAACAAGGATGGAGCAACCATAGTGAAACAGGTGCTCATGTGGTTTAATTATTCATGATGACAATCCTTATACCTTCATGGAAATAGTCATCATTCACCCATGTTGCTCACTTGTGTAGTTTTCTTGTGGTAAGTTTTTTAAAAATTTTACTCATAACTACAACAACGACCCTCACTTGGGGTTTTTATCGTGTGCACATGGAAGGAAATGTAGTGGTAATTAAGGTTCTTATTTGCGGCTTCTCCCAGGTCTAGATATGTTAAGATTCACGGTAATAATATCAATAGCAATGATAATCATAGTTCCTTTGGCACACAGTTTTGTTGTATTGAATGCAGCAGGTGGACAGTAACATGGTTTTACCAGATTCCAGAGAATTATATAGCTACGATATTTAGCATTATCTGCGTGATTACCGGACGGTTTGATGAGGTAGGCCGTGCGCTAAGGACGAGGTAGACTAATGGGACACCCGATGTCCATATTTTTTTTTACGCACTTAAGTGGAAACTACTCGTGATTTTATTCAGTGAAGAGTGTAGATTATGTTTTTTATATTGAGTCTATCAATAAGTATCATGTTCGAGACAAAGCCACGTTATACAAACATACCTGTCATCCGGGGAACATCTACGTACTTCATATTATCGGTAAACAAACTTGAACTACTTGACATGGACCAACATGGTCCCCTTGGTTGGTCCTAAATCATTTTTATTTATTTGTTTATCAGCAGAACATAACAAGGGTGTAAGGGACAGTAATCAGACATGTACCATATCATTTTCTGGAAACTCATGTACCGTTCAGTCAACAATTAATTCATTATGTGCAGAAGATGATGGGCATCGTGTATTTTCTGTTCTAATTGTATCATGCTGGCCAAGTTATTTATTCCATATATTTGGCTTATGGATGTCAGATAACTTAGCCGTATGGCCCTGATGTACTTGCGCATGCAAACGGGTTTTTCCTTTGTGAGACATCTATTGCTCATAAACACGACCGACTTAGCAGTGCCTCTTAAGGGTGAGCGAGCAACAAAGCCTCGTCTCAAGAAATATGCTGGAACATGTTTGTCATGGACTCTACCTCTATATAAGGTTTTGAAGCAGTACAATGCACAGCTTGCCTGTTTATACTATCGCGGATAAAGGACTAATTCTAATTCTATTACGAACAAAGTTGTTTTGAGGAAATTGGTGTGTAACAGGGACAGTCATTCCAGTGCTTGTTAAGACGTCAACAATGTGGCCAATATGGATTTTCCGTACGACTTCTGCAGATTGTGCCAAGCGGTAGCCTGCTCGGTTTGTCACCAACTATTTTAAAAGACCCGTCGACTCAATCGTCGTTCATAACCCATATGGACACATCACGTTCTTTCGTATTGTGGGTGAGTCCGAACCTTTATTTCTGGACACTTTTCTGTATACTTGTATTTCAAATATATATATGTATACAAATTCAGTTGTCGTTGAAAATCTATCACGACCCTCCCCCCCCCCCCCCCCCCGACGTCATCGACTGGTTGTGGTTGATATTCTTGGTTAAATGAAAACACCAAGCAGTATAAACAGATGTTTGGCCCACCATTATGTACCAATAGAGGTATACTCTGTAAGGTAACCTTGCAACCCAACCGTCAAGCCGTAATAAGATACATAGTCTTTCATACATATTAGGCGCTAATTGTGAATATCGCCGATGTGTAATACTATAGACACTTCCGTTTTGGTTTGAAATTTCTTGTACATGAGATAATTACCATGTTATATGAAAGTAGCCTGGGTCACATAATCTATTTACTAACAATAGTTGGTAATGATTGCCCAGCCTCGATGTTATTCTGAATATCCTCCCAAGCTAATGAGGATAAAAATTCTATGTTCATAACAGAGATATGTGGAAAGTCAGGATATCCCAGCCATATGTCTAAAATCAAATGCTACCTTGAGGAAAAGGTTCATGGGGAAACCGTGTTAAATAATACATTATTGTAATGGTACATGTGAGAATGTTTTAAAAAATCTATAATTTAGTTTTAATTCATCCATGAGGCTCTTAAGTATATTTTAAGCTTCATTAATAAAGTACACTGAGCAGCAGTATGGATGTTATGGGATGTTCTCCTAAAATAATCGTAATATGTGAGTGGAATACAACAATTCATTTTGTATATTTACCTTTTTCTGTAATTAATACTTCCATATTTTTGAAAACACAGTGTTTAGCGATGTGACAAACCCCCTCGAAGAGCGAGGAAAGTTTCGAAAGATTATGATATTGGCTGCTCTATTATATAAAGGGTAAGGCAAGCCTTAGCGATCGTAACATAATAAACTACTGGAATGAAAAAAAATGCAAATAAACAACGAAAGTGATCGTTTGCTGTTTTTGCTTTAATGTCAATCAACTGACAGAAGAGCAAAAAATCTATCCCTTTATGTTTACAATCATTTGGTAATTGCAATGTGTCTGGAGTAAAAACAAAAATGTAAAACAAACGTGCAAAACTTGAGAGATAGAACGAACTTAACACAAGAACAGATTGTAAGTTAAACTTAGAGAATATTCATGCTTGTGTGAGCAGAGCTTTCACAGCTGTCTCTTAGCCACTCAGTGCACCGTTCAGGCTCCCTATCTGGAGTACCTCTCAAGAAAAGGGCCAGTCCACACGGTACCAGCAGGATGGCTCGCGATCGCACGTGACAGCAATGATGATTTACAGCGCCTTCAAGGCGAAATCAGCAAGTTTGACCAAGTATCTGCTGTTTAAAAGACTTTTTAACTAATAAGACCCGGAGTAGTTGCAAAAATATTTTCAATTTCACCAAAATATGCCTGAATTGATTTTTGCTATTAATATAAGTGATACAAGCTCCAAGATGTCGTTGTTAGAGCTCCCTCTACACGTTAAAAGTCGTGCAGGTTGTCCTCCATAGTAAGCGAGGGAAAAAAACAAGCACAAGATTGACCAGGACAATCTTCGGCTACTCTGCTCGTGTTAGCATGTGGAATTTGGCGGATAACACGTACAAGTGCTCCGATGGCCGACACGCTGTTCAGTCTTGGATGGAGCAAATGTGAAAAGTGCTGGGTCCTTGAATAAGAGACCAGTACAATGACCCTCCACCTTCACTTGACCTTGGGTCCTGTCTGCTATAGTTAGATTTTGCATAGATTTTCAGAGTATTCAAGTTCACCTTCGTTTCGTCTCCTTCTCTTTTTCTGAGTGATAATTCATAAAATTTATTCAATACCCTTAAAGCAAAAGACCATAAAAATATAGGAACCTTTACCAGAACATGTCAGTTACGAAAATTGTCTCTCAAGTGATATGGTTCATCTGTTTTATTTCATCAACCTTAACGATTCTGCTATGGTATGTTATCGACTAAGAGAGCATGTCATATAAATAATGAGGCCGCTCTTGATGTCCTTCATAATCTGTCTTCTACACGTCTCTTGTGGGTAGCTTGGATACGAAACCACGTTGTTGTCATAATGACGCCTGAACTTTTGCGGAACACATATGCTATTTGATCTATTTAACCTTAATTTTATGAGAGGGAAGTGTTATTTTATTTGCAAGTTTCTGACCGACAGAATTACTAGATGAGAAACATATGCTAACAGAGTGTTTTATGCAACCTGCTAAATTTTTAAAGAGCTGGTCTTTCTTCAATTGACGTGTTTGAACACAAAACACCAGTAAAAATATGTATCACCTAGATATAGAAGTTCTTCAATCGTAAAGAATGTTGATCTCTCATCAAGACAATTAAAAAATGCAAACAATGAGCCACAAATCAACACACATCGGGGATGGGATTTAGCCCCCCAAAGGGCAGATTTGATCATATCCATGCAAGGCGTCGTTTGCCTTATGAATGTAAAATCATACTCTCTCCCTAGTGTATGTTTAACCATTGTTTACTTGTCTCACACAGCATTTTATTCTTAGCCACACCAAATGGTGTCAGGGCATTAAACGGATTTCAATTTACATTGCAAGACGTGTGTGCAAGTTAAAAAACACCACATGGCATTCACATTGAACCTGGTAAGAAGGGGAGCATTCAGAGAAATAAAATATTTCGCGAATTCATCGTCACGATATTTCATTATTTTGTCTAATTGCATGTAGAATATCAATAATAATAGGCCAAGGCATCCATTTCGTTGAACATATTGTTGTTTGTATCCTTTAATTTGGAGTCAGTGATTTTTGGTAGGGCCAATTCTCTCGGGAAGAAAGGGAGGCTACGATGTCCTACTTTTTTCACATGTTGCAACTGATGCCATGGTTTTATACTTAAGAAAGTCCTGTAAAGGGAGGCAACATGTTCCAAATAACATATCGCTTGATGTCTTCGTGTCAACAGGCTTGACTCCCTCGTTGTCATCTTGGCAATATATCTACTGACACTTGGATAATGACGAGATAACTTAAATATCAGAGGAGAACATGGGCGTCCCTTGAAAAGTTGAGAGACGCGAACAGGGATTATAGGTCTATGATGGGCAAAGGTGTATCAAACACACAAATGTGGACTTCAGTGTTCCTCCCCTGTGAATCCCTATATGAATCATAATACCAAAGCCATGTTTCTAATGTTCTTACCCGCGGTTTATTGTTCAATATCGATTTTAGTGAAAGGACGACTTACTGTCTTTTGTCTTTTGCAGTATTTGTGGTATCTCGACTGACAGATCTGAGGTGTTCTTCTCACTTTGTGTAAAAAATTAAGAGCTAGGGAGTCTCGCCCAGACAGTTCTGGACAAGTGTGTCTTTGAACAATCTGTCTTAACCATTATTCCATTGGGTCCATTGGAACTGAACGCCCCTTTTGTTTAAGTTAGTTGTACTGTTGCATGCAAGGGGAGGCTATCATGTAAAGAGTTCATCGGGGCCTTGAAATTATAGGTAAATGCGATTTTTTGAGATTATGGAGCACCATGAAGCTCAAATTAGTAAGGAAGAAAAGTAAAACATGTGCGAGCAGCATGGTTGAAAACGGAGACAATACTCGTTTCTGCTTCTTGTGTCAGAATGAATAATAGGCAACCGCTTTGCAGGTCACGGTTTCTAATTCCTTCTGATACACGCCAATCTCACTGATAGAAATGAAGGTCGAAGTTGTATACGCTCTTGACCGGTAATGCAATTGAATGTGGAATAGAAAAAATACAGAAATGCGCGTCATCTAAGCTGAGACTAGTTTTTGTAGCCTAAGATGAAATCGCTCAGTACCTTGAGAACCATTGATAGTTTTTCGCTTCAAATTCTCTAAAATACGTATGTTATGATAGTGCATCAAGTGAACAAAGTTGATAATAACGAGATCTTATGATTTTTTTTATGATAACAATAACCGTCTATTATTTTATTGTTTATGGTCACACGATATATACAGAAATAGATGCACATACAAAGGAAAAATGTGACAGGGACTGAAACAGATACAAGCTTGTGTGTCTCCTCAAGACAACACAATTGCTTTAAATTACTGTGCTGCCACATATTACAGTGCTTCTGTGCAATGCAAGATAAAACAAGAAAATCTACTACAAATAGAACTATTTAAGGCTGCTCGTGTACATATAACAAAGTGAACTGAAAATAAGGGTCTTATTATGACAGTTTCCTTACGAAAAACTGCGTGAATGATATTTTGAATGTTCTTAATGTGTTGGTGTGGCGTATCTTGTGCTAGCACGTTCCACACTTTACCTCCTTGAACTTGCAGAGAAGATATTCCCACCTTTTATCCATGCAACTGTAATCAAAACAAATCAGCTTGTATGGTGCTGTAATTATGAACAGAGGATGACAATGTAAACCATCCATCATGAATGCAGGGAACATGTCTTTGTTATATTCGTAACATGATGATGATTTGAGTTCATTTATATCGTCAATCATGTTGGTAAAGGAATACTGTAGATAATATTGGCTGTCTGATAATGGACATTTTTCGCTTAGCTTGCTGCAAAAGTGGTATTCAGGCTCGTTCTCAAATAGTGGGTAGTTATATTGGCAACGATTTGTTTGAAACAAAGATAGAACGTAGTTATTAAGTTTTTCAAAATCTATACCTTGGACAAACCATAATTCTGAACATTATGTGTGATACTCATTGTTGTCATCATTGTGGTTGAAAGGGAATATATCCGACATGCAATTCATACATATCCATTTGACGTGTGTAGGATTTCTCACCTGCGCTACCTTTCTTCATAGGAATCTTGTAATTAATGTAGTATCTGTTTTGCTTTTTGCTGAATCATTGCTGCTCTGTGCGTGACTTAAGTCACTATCCACCGACAAGATCTCAAGGCAATACAAATAGCTCAAAATATGTGCAAATGAGTTAATCCTCTGTGCATGCTCAGTGGTCAATTAAACCGGTTTCCATCAACCGGTTCTTCAGTGCAATGTTTGCTTCTGGCAAACGCAAAAGTTTGGGTGGAAATAATTCATAACTGAAAAGACAGCACCCCATTAAAATATAAATATTTGGCAAATAGATGACTCTCTTGACAGCAGTTTGTCAAATATCCACCGTGTATGAGCCGCGACTTTTTCCATGACACTGTAACTTTGAATCAAGAAGTCCAAAGTCTTTGGGAGCAAAACTGAGAATTGAATCACTGCGAAGTTTGCGCATTGTCCTTGTATCATTTCACACTTTGCTAATCCAGAAGGTATCTTATTTGTTGATATTGGGAAATGGGTTGGAATTCACCTTATTCTTTATATCTTTTAAAGGATTTATTTGCCAAAAAACAGAACAAAACAAAACAAAACAAAACAAAAAAAAAAAAAAAAAAAAAAAAAAAAAAAAAAAAAAAAAAAAAAACATGCATTCATTTATCCTTTATTATATATTCACATATCTCTCACCATTCCATATTAACGGACTTTTTTTTAAAGTACTCTGGTTGGCCTAAAATATTTAAATGGCAACTCTGTTACGAAAGCCGCTTTGTGTGTTTTGGTTTTCTTCGTTTAGCTCTTTTTCAGGCCGAGTTGGGGGGGGGGGATTCAGGTACTGCAACAGGAAATGACGGAACCCGACACTGGTGGATTGTTAAAGCTTGCCCTGCAACTAATTGTTTGCTTATACACTTTACAAAAATGTATATTCTACCAATGTAAGGTAAACGCTTTGACTTCACATGCAAAATATACACGAAATTTACAAAAACAGGAATTATAGACCATTTTTTTTCCGGAACCTTTATCCTGAACACCATTCTGGTACCTTATAAACGTAAGCAAAACGACATTTTCAGATAAGAATATATTTGAAAAAGAGTTTTGTATATTTTTAAACACCGTTTCTCCATATAAGATATTTCATGCTTTCAAACCCCTGCAATTATGGCGTTACGTACATTAGAGTCAGTATAGTGTTGGTTTTGATTTCTTTCAACGGACATTGTGACTTTTATTACAGCGGCTGGGGTTTAGCTGTAGCTCTGCTTTGTAGATATGTATATCTTTTTCTTTAAGACGAGTGGGCGATGAATTTACTACAAGATACAAATGCATGATGAAATTTCTGTTTGTGATTTGTCGTATATTGTATATTGTAAAATTTATTTTTTAACAGTTGGGTGCGCTTGTAATGTTTCTACATGTTATATTATTCATGACGAACTTTATTGGCGGGTATAAACCTGATTGCATGGGTGTGACCTAAGTTCGGCTGACAAACATAGATAATGAGATTACTGTAATTTAAACGAAAGCAAGGTGGGAAAACACAAATCCATTGTAAGTGCACTCAGATTATATATGTTCGAGTATTTCGCAGTGGAGGAACATAAAATGCCACTCAGGGCACACCAGGTCATTGTGCATTTATCTTATTTTGGACAAATATCCATAGAGACATTAACCGGGCAGCTGACATTGATTCTTGTACCCTATCCATGAGGAATGTATAAGTTATAGTCTGCACAAAGTGATTTTAATTTATTGTGTATGTAACAAACATGTTGAGTGGCATTCGATGTTCAGTAGCCTATTCTCTTGGTTTCCTGTTCGTCAAAAAATACAATGTGTCACTCAAGGCTCTTGCAGGAACATATATATATATATATATATATATATATATATATATATATATATATATATATATATATATATATATATATATATATATATATATATATATTTTTTTTTATTTTATTTTATTTTTTTTTTAGAGAGTGCGGCTTTTTCGCTTGACGCGAAGTGTGTCGCTGCAAGTTACTTACACAGAGTTTCATTATCAACTTAAAGAAGTTTACCTGAAAATGCGTGAGAGATTATAAATCACACACATAAAAAGCTCTTGATGTTTGTGTACATGTAAAATACAGTCTGAATGTGAATTTAGATCTGGGTTTTCTACATAGGTAATTATGGATGTTTAAAGAAAGATAGTAACCGTACGAGAAATCTTCTTTTGATTTTTTGGTCATTTCTTCTGTGATATGCATGCTTCCGCCCACATTTCTAATCGATGCGGAACATATTTTGGCTCCATCAAGCCGGTAAATATTGACACTAGTATACGATAATAGTTTTTCCTTTTAATTACAAGTGGTGTCATCTAGGTCTGAACTTAGAGTGCAATACGGGCTCATGTCTCGCTCTGATAAGTCTCAGAAAGTGATGCCTGCCCTGATATTCATGAAGTACCTGTAATTGTCTTTACATAATTCGAAGCCGTGACTTGTCTTCTTGTCGGTGTGTGAAAACAATGTTTCTATGGTATTTCGATATTTTCAGGCTTAGCACTATGGTTTGGAACATATAGATTTATGGTGTATTGTCTTACATACTAATCGATATAGTTTATGACAAACAGGACCATGGCCAGGGTATAACAGTGTTCTGTCTATTGACCATACGCGCATGTATAAAAAGTTGTACTCTGCGAATATTACTCTCTGTGCCCAGGATATGTGCACACCATTCCCTTAGTACTAGGAGTGCCTCTGCCTATAGAGTTTGTCAAGCTGTTCACATACGATTTGAAACACAACAGGCCTTAACGGAAGTTCAGCTACGGGTCTACATGTCTATACTCATAACATTTACAAAGTAGTAGTAGAGTAGTAGACTTTATTGACAATTTAATCGGGTGAAACACATAAAATTGTCCACTATAATGTTACAAATACTAGAAAAATTATCAATGTAACATACAAATGAAAAGGTGTGCAGTCGATGACGTATCTTGCTGGAAAAAATATGACTGTCCATTAACTCTGTCCAATCTACCAAACACGTACTTCTAAAAATACATGATGCTAATCAAACTTAAGAGAAAAAAGTTCAAGTGTAGATTACTTTCAATGTTCTGAATGTCAAACGTTTTTGATGGGTCAAGTTAAATAAGTGTTAACAACTTTCGCACAAATTTGCATAAACACTTTACGTCCTTGTGAGTGTTTTCCAAAGTGGGAGGATTGGGATCCCGTAAAACTGGTTTAACCCACTGCCAATACGTTGGTAACCTGTTCCAAGTCAGGTAGAAGATACTCTCATTCGTTTAAATATCATTACTGTTGGTCATGGATTCTTCTGACGACGAACACTAGCATGTCTTACTATTTCGTAAATGATCCTGGATCTGACAAGGTTAAACTGGTATTCGGTTTGGTCTCATCACTATCATTGAAAACTGTTATCCACTTCTCTTTTCATGGAACCCTTATATATTTGGTAACAATTTGAACAATCAGGCATTTTCTGCACATCTTACAGTGCAGTAAGTGTTCCAAGGGTAGTGAAACTGATGTTGTTTTTTATAATTGTCTGATGAATATAGTTTGTTATTGTGAAAGTCATGTCAGGTTGGCTCAAAGTGTTTAATGTACTCTTTCTCTGTGTCTCTCGTGTATAAATAATTAGCATCTAAATCAACTGACTGACAAGTTGAACTACGTCTGATTATAAATGAAAAAATTTAAAACTGTTACAGGAAAACAGTTATACTTACAGTTACCTTTAGGAATTTCAAATGATCTCTCTCTCTCTCTCTCTCTCTCTCTCTCTCTCTCTCTCTCTCTCTCTCTATCTCTCTCTCTCTCTCTCTCTCTCTCTCTCTCTCTCTCTCTCTCTCTCTCTCTCTCTCTCTTCATAAAACCGAATTCTTTCTCTGATAAATGTAGTAGAATTTTACAATAATTAGGACTGTTTTACAATTTGACCTTTTGAACTTTATAGAACCACGAGTTAGATGTACATTATGCTTGGCTGACTTACAGATGACTTACAATGGCATACTACATTTTTGGAATTCTAAATTATTACCCTAATAATTGACTTATTAGATGATTTGAGGGATTATATGCTTTCTTGAACATTTAAATGTCCTTTCAAAAATACTTCTGGAAACCAACTTGAAATGTGACTGCTATCCTTACAAATTTTGACTATTGTAATGCATTTTTGACGACGTTTTAATGATTTGAGGCCTAATGTCACTTGCTTCTGGCTGATGTTTAACATTTGAACCAATGTACTTACTATATTTTGAAATTCAAACACTTTTCTTTTTGAAATACTCTTAGTTTATCTCCTTTAAAACAACATCATGTCTTTAACTATATGCCAAAAACACATCGAACTATATAATCATGTTGTTTAGATTCTTATTGATGGTCATTTTAGGCCTAGAGGGCTTTTCTGATGGATTGATGTTGGTGTTGGTGTCGCTTTGTGGACTTATATGGATGATGATCATTGTTGAGATGGTGGTTGCAAGTAGTACCTTTTTAAATACTGAATTTTATTGACATTTTCAACAAGTTAAGAACCTCCACTTACAAATTCTCTGATGTGCTGCAAATTTTGGTCCCTTTTCATAAATTGTATAGTCCTGTATATGCATGAATGATGCAAATGTTCAAGCCAATTTACTGAAATAGGCCTATAATTTCAAAAAAAACTTTTTGCATTCTGTCATGTGAAAACTAGATAAAGTTTTTTCCCCCTATGGACCTTTGCACTTACGTTTTGGTCTCTTTTGGGTAAATAAGAACTATAAATTTATATTTTTCAGCTATACATACCAAGGAACATTGCCTTTGGTCGGAATTGACTTGGATTTGTTTTGTTAGGACTACGGTTTGGATATGGTAATGACACTGTCTAATTTGATGCCATGAGGGCATTGAGTGACGAGAAGTCAAGATTAGCAAAAGCTAATCTTAAGTGATCTGTGCGAGCGCATTCTAACAGAACATGGGTTTCTGTCTGTATGCTACCACAAGAACACAATCGTTCACGTAGGACACGTGCCCATCGGCCTGTCTCAATTTTCAACCTGTGCGATCTAGTACTCAGTCTTGTGGTAATTATACGACACTCCTGGTCTACTCTAGAGTCTTTGCTGTATATATTGTGTACTGATAATGTTGGATTTCTAGCTTTGTAAGTTTCCATTAGTGTAGTATTTGACACACTTATGCGATCTTTAACTGAGTTCATAAATACAGTGTCTGGGTCGTTTGTTTCGACATCTAGATTCAATAGATACTTTCCCATTGGACACGGACATAACCTAGCAATCTCAATAGCCAAGTGTAATGGACTTTCATCATAGTCTACACGTTCAGGCGCCTTTTGGAGAAAGAGACGTTGCTGCTTTTGGATTTTGGCTTTTGCACTGGCAATGCCCAATTCCAAATAAATTACATCATTTGGGGTCTGTGTACGAACGCCCAAAAGCTCTTTTGCCGATGATAAATACACACTGTCTGCTGCAAAGATATCATGAGAGAGCCAGCCCTCACATCCATACAGAAGAGCACTAGCCAGTGCGCTATCCCACAGAAGTCGCTTTATTGGGTAGGGAGCATCTTTGTTTTTAGCTAGAAATGAAGTAAATTTCCTCATGTGACCCATCTTTGATTTGATATGGTCAGCTACTTGTTTTCTTACAGGTACATTTGATATTGGCGATCCTAAATATGTGTAAGATTCTGTATATTCCATCACGCTGTCACCTATAAAAAATGACTCTCTATCGCTAGAATTTACTGTCAAATACTTTGATTTCTGAGTGATTTCTTGATTTGTGATACTTCTTCATGTGAAAATATGTTTCCAGTATTGATGACTAAAGAGAAAGCTAGATTTCACAGATCTTGCTTTCTCTTTAGACATTTACGCTGACTGTTGCTTCGCAATTAACTTATGCAGAAGTTTCCTAGAAAGGCCATAACATTGGTTTTTTTGTTGTTGAGTTTGGGAGAGACTGGAGATTTGGGGAATTGGTCTTTATATAATAATTCTGTTTTTATACAAGCCAGTATATAATAATTCGTGTTTTCATGTAAGCCAGTATATAACAATCCCTGTTTTTATATAAGCCAATATATTAGTTCGGCTTTTTCAATTGAGCCAGGAATGAACTAAGCGGATAAAAACGACATGGAACCTTGGGCACTTTGGGGCCATTTAAAAATCTATACCAAGCAACCATGTTAAAAAGAGAAATAATGAGACAGTATGAGACAATGTGATGTAAAAGTATGTATTGTGAACGTTGCAATACAGAGATTCTACCATCTTAAGAGTCTCAGATGAGCTGCCGGAGCAACCAGCCCTCTTAACATTTGTACAGAATGTACTTCTTCATGTGAAAATATGTGTCCAGTTTTTTCATATAGGATTTTAACGGAAAAAAGACTATGACCTCACATAATCAACCTGAGTGATAGCCAAATGTCCGTTTTGAAGGGATATATAATGAAGTGTTTGTATTTTCCGAATACGTTATGAATATGGGTCGAGCGCGCTGTGCATTGTGCTTGCTGCAAAATGCCTTTCTATATAGTTCCAGGACATGAACTTGTTTTTCTTTTATACCTGGAATATTTGTCATTTTGGAAAAGAAATGAAAAATATACATGTCGGCATACTAGATATACATCGCTCCTAGCTTGCAAGATTTTGTGGTACAAATGTTACATTTTATACCGTACATAATCCCGAATTACTTTTTAATAATGAAAAGTTACAGATTCCTCAAAATGGGGAAATTAAGTTTCATCTATATTTGCAACAAACGCATACCATATTCTGGTTTCTGGCGCACATCCTAACCACATGATCGTAGTATTTACTGCCATTCAAAATAGATAGGGCCTACAGTAGGTTAGTGCTTATAGCTGATTGTCATTGTATTTCTATTTACTCTCATTTTAAAAGGTGTGTGAATATTTGCTTCCGTTTACCATGATGTGCAAGTACATTGTTTTTTCATCAAATTTTGCAATTGTCATTTACAGTCTTGCCAGTATTCATTGCCATTTTTAAAGACTGTTATTATTGCATCATATTTTGTAGTTGAGATTTGCAGTCTTGCCAGTACTCATTGCCATTTTTAAAGACCGTCATTATTTGATCATATTTTGTGGTTGCTATTTACAGTCTTGCCAGTATTTCTTGCCCTTTTTTAAAGACCGTTAGTATTTCATCTTATTGTGTAATTGTTGTTTACAGTCTTGCTAGTATTTATTGTCATTTTTAAAGACCATTAGTATTTAGTGCCTTTCATCACAGTGTGTAAGTACATGCCTTTTCATCAAAGCGCATGTGCATGTCGTTGAATTGGTCGAAATTATCCCTCTTGCCATCTTGGTAGGGATCTCAACTTAATCTTAAAAATGTTGACAGACTTGGCCAACACCACTTTTTCAGGCAGGTCATTTTCAGGCTTAAACCACTCTGTTGGAGAAGAAAAAAATGAAGGTATCGGCACTTGTAAGTTTTTTGGACAGTTTAAAGGAGTGACCTTTTAAAATTCTATCAGGATGTGTGAAAAACTTATTTGGATACACCTTGAAAAAACCATTCAGTATGTTATGTGTTTCACACAGGTCAGTGAATATTCTACAATTTTGTAGAGAGTCAAGGCTAATGATTCTCGATGATAGTTGTAAAGCTTGTCTCTAAAGCTTGGATATCAATTTTATGTCAGGGGCTCCAAATATTGGCCCGCATTCAAGCACTGGTCTTATCAATGTCATATAAAGTATTTCAAATTGTTGTCTAATCGGGAAAAGCATCTCTCAATTAAACCTACACGCTGATTGGCTTTTTAAATTATCTGTTGAATATGATCTCTTGGGGAGAGGATGTTAGATATTACTGCTCCTAAATCTTTTTGTTGTTTGACTTGTTTTAGTTTAAATTTATTTTTTGACCTTTTTCTGAATCGTCTGTTACTTTGTCTGCACCGTTTTGACTTGTCTTTACAGTGGAACTAAACCTTTAAACATGTGGAACCTAGTTCCAAAATAATTTTGGATATGGTTCTAATCTATCAAATAATTTCTTTTCATAATGTCTTTTAGCTCTTTCATTGTAGACTCCAACTGATCTACATTTCGATTGTAGAACATTTTGTCTGGATACAAACCTGACTCAGTACTTCTGATGAATCGGTTTCTTTTCTGTCCTTTAGCCCTTTTAACCGACCTATACCTGGTCCATGGAGGACTATGCCTTTGCCTTGGTTTGATGATCTTACTAGGAATGAATTCATCCACTAAACTCTCATGTGTGTTTGCAAAAAATAACTTTTTTTTTCTATTTTCTGTGATTGGGGTTATTGGCCCAAATACTTTCTAGCAGCTTCTGATTTAGAGCAGTATATTTGCCCTGCGAGTATAAATAGGTCTTGCTAGGTTGATGCAAGATCATTGGAATGGGACAATTTACAGAGAACCATACCACATTATGATGGCTTTTGGAGAAAGCCTTTAAGACTGAACAGTCTGAACTTGAACTAGTGTCTCCCACGAAAGCTAAATCGAGAATGTTGTCAAGTCTGGTGGGCTCTGTCACAATTTGGATAAGCAGATTATCGTTTATTGTGTCTGTAAACTGAGTTTCCAACTCATAAGTACCTGTCATGGTGTTCCAATTTATGTTTTTAAAATTGAAGTCTCTCAGCAGGATACAATTCCAACTCACAAGTACCTATCGTGGTTTTTTCAATTTATGTTCCTACAATTGAAGTCTCCCAGCAGAATACAATTCCCAGTGTCTATTTTGTTTATGGACTGACATAACATTCATATTATTAATTCCTATCTACCTCAGGACTATAGCATCTGCCCTATTATCCAGTTAACTCTAGGGTGAGGATTTATGCTGACCCATAGTATTTCAGCATCTACATCTACATCTGATTGCCTGAGTGGGTGTAATGTATCTTTAATAAGTATCAAAGCATCACTTCTGCCACAAAATTTTTTGTGCCAGGTGCATAGAAGCTTATGTTCTTATCTTTTCCGAAGCTTTTTTTAACCCTCAGGTGTATATTCACTGTCCTGGGCTTTGCTGTCAAATCACGTTTCAGTAACTACAACAGCATATTTATTTATCGTGCAGTTACTTTTGTGCTTTTTTATATCATACCTTTCATTTGGGTTTTTGTCCCTTGTTTCCTGTAGTCTTTTTGAAGTGCTACGTCCTGTTCCCGTTCAAGTTTGGTCATGTGTAAAACAATAAAGATCCGTTTCTGGTCGAAGAAATCTGCTGTCACTTTCCTTATTTTAGGGGCATTTATAATGGCTTTTTTTCTTGGCCTCAATGTCCGCTAACTTAACTCTTCCTATGCCTGATGGCCTTGTCATTCCTTGTACTATCGCTGCTCTCCACTTCTTCATTAGTTCAACAGGGTTCTGCACCCTGCTCTGATTCATCCCTTGTATCGGTATTGTTTGGTCCTATCCTGTGTTTTGCTCTGCATATCGTGACTTCTATCTGATATCTCAAAATGTGCACATTATTGTCGGTTAATATTTATTGAACCACTAATGCATCGTTTGAGCTGTCACTCTCCTCAAAACCTTGAATGATGGTATTCTTTTCCCCTTTCTTCTTCTCTTTTGGCTCAGTTTTTTTTAAACAAATGAAACTCTATCATTGGTTTTAGAGATATCTTTGGTCAGAGTAACAAGATCATCCTGCATCTTTTTTACTCTAGCACCTAGACTATCAACTACTGCGTTTCCTGCTTTTCTGGGTAAAGTCTCTTCTACCTTGAGCAGCCTTTCGTCTATCTTTGTGCAGTACATTTTGCATTTTTCTTCAATGTCTGCATCTGTTTTGACAGCTGACATGGCAAGCAAATCACAATATTCACAAAAATGATGCGTGGACAAGTGTCACTCCTGGACTAATTTGTATTGTTCATGTGTCATGTTCAGACATTCTTAGGATTTCCAGGCTTCGCGTCTTTCACACATCGCCATATGATCTTCTGTGCTAGAGAATAATTGATTGCATCTTATAAATAGGGCTGAATCACTATTGTCTAATGGGGAAAAGTGATTATCAGTGTGACTTATCAATATCACTAATGAATCTACAGGAGTAGAGAGACTTCTGGTAGTTTTTTTTTCCAGATCCACCTTTATTCTTATCCCCTTTGTTTCTTCCACGAGCTCCTCTACATACTACTAGGACTACTGCATACGCAATGCAATAGCATAGCAATGTAAATGTGAATCAAGCATCTAGATCAGAAGTGTCACTTTGCTTAATTTTCAATTTTCCTATTTAAAATTGCTTTCATTTTTGAGGAAAGTTGATATGCTAACACCTTAGATACTCTTGGTAGCTTAAAGATCAATTGTACATATTTTCAAGACATACTGTGGGTACAAGAGGAGATGGAAATACGTTTATATGTTAACACTCATCACTGTGTAGCCATAGATATCATGTGGTCATATTTCCATGATTGACATTTCTCCACTCATGGATGCGTGAGAGTCATTTAAACATACTCATGCCTTTTATTTATTGCTACAAAAATCGTGATACTACCAGAATTGCCTGAGTCAAGTGATCATTCATTGACCAAGAAGTTGATTCTTTAGGTCACAGCTACCACTGGTAGATATTTTTGTTGGATATTTATCTAACAAGTGCACGTCATTACAATAAAAATGAGAATTAATTTTTAAATTTTGATCTTGCCAATAAATATACTACCAAAATGATAGATTTTAAATTGTAACTGAGACTGAAAAGAGGAAGAAATAAAGATTGTCAGAAGGCCATTGTCTGGTGTCAATATGACGCTTATGCGAAATTTGAAAGCATGCACTCAAAATTGTAAAGATAACTTAGCTGTTCCCAAACTTTTGAGTTCAGAGTAAGGTTCCCGTCATGATCGGCACTTCCATCGTTTGTATGTACACACACACACACACACACACACACACACACACACACACACACACACACACACACAATTCTTGGAAATAATTCCACCTTAGCAAGCACAATTACAGAGGTATCGCTGACTGCTTCTGATCTGGCAGAGCCTCGTTCTCGTATCCTGACACAGCGTATAAGTGCATGTCTATTCATCACTTTGCAAATACCTGGCCATTCATCAGAGTGTGCCAGTACATTGCCATTCATCATAGTGTGTAAGGTACTTGCGATTCAGCATACTGTGTCAGTATATACGTCCACTCTTCATAGAATCTGTCTGTTTGAAGGGACATACACAAACACCCTTGCTCTTTGTCGCCATCCACTATACACAGAGACGCCCACTATTGTAGTGAAAAGCTTCAAATTTATAGCACTATATCCTGTACATTTCTTTGACTCTGCACTTTAAACAAAAAGCATGTCGTCAGATGCCACAGAAGGTCATGTTGTAGATAAATATTACATATTTTCTTGAATAGTACAAACATATATTATCGCACAACTGAAGTATATTCTCAATTTGCGTTTATGTATGCTAATGATCATATGCTTAACTCTTAAATAAAATAATAATAAAAGAGGTCGCAATTCGCAATTTAATGTGTATTTGGCTCAATATACAACCCAATATACAATTTTTGTGAGCTGCAGTTGTGTATCCCCATAAGATTCCACGTTAAAGTAACATTCGATAGGTTGTATAGTTTTGCAGCAAACGTTATCTAATTTAGTTTAAACATATTCATTTATACCGGATTGTATATTTTATGTTTGGAACGAGCGGGGCTTGAACCTGCAACCTTTGGCACCAGTCGCCTAGCTGAAATGGGAAACGCACATATATGCACTCGACCAAGTCCACATTCTTAAGAAAGAATGGTTCAATGGAGGTAGTTATGTGCTAGTGCCATATCAACACGGTTATGCAGTATAATTAATGAGTGGGCATTTATTTCCAGAATCGGGGACTCAAATCCACCAGCATTAAGGAATTGCCGAAAATATATATTTTATGTTTGGAACGAGCGGGACTCGAACCTGCAACCTTTGGCACCAGTCGCCTAGCTGAAATGGGAAACGCACATATCCACTCGACCATTTACCGCAAGAAATTTGGTGTTTGTGGGTAGATTGGGTTTTTAAGTTATCTGGATGCACATTACGATGGGAACTAATGGAGATACACATACACAGTTCACCTGCCCGCAGAGCCCTCTACAGAGAACCCCATGAACCGGTTGATCTTTACCTCACCTACTGTAGTCACAAACATACGATAAGTATGGTATAAGCACACCGACATATTAAGCCTCTCAAGCTAACAATGTAAGAAAAACAGACCTCCTTCTCTCCTGCATACTATGCAGAAGTACAGCATGCAGTGCATACTTCAATTCATGTACAGATTGTCACGCACAGAACTACAAGTGCTATTGGAATCATTTTTACTTTGACATCATTGCACTTTTGTAGAAGTACGTGACTCGATGAATGTTCCAACTTGTGGAATTATTGTTGACATAAATGTCAAATGTCCTCTGCTTTCTTTTTCTCCTCGATATTGCTCTTTTATCGAACTATTTTAACGAAGGATAATTGCCGCTTGGTTACAATGGCCGTGCTGGTGAACAGTCTCACACTGCCAGCTCCAGGCGTTTAGCGTCCAGAGAGCACCTGGCAGGAGTGATAGCTTTGATAGATAACATGGCAGAGAAAAGGATAAGCTAGCATTTATACGAATACATAATTACCAAATAAACTGGCAGCATATTTCTAAATCATAGTCAACTTTGGCACGGATAGAGTATTTCTACAGCTCCCACTTGTACCAGGAGACAATTTTTCCTTTGGACCAAGACACATAGATTATTTAAATGGAACATGGTTACATCGTGGTATGGGAAACGCACATATCCATATATGATATGTGCGTATTTTGTAAGAGCTTGGTTTTTTTATATATATTTTACTAACAGATCAGTACAATTATGTGGGTAACTATGATGCATGTTACAGTACAAGTAAAGTAATATTACTACTGGAAAACTGGCTGATCTTGCCGCTACTGTAATTTTGGTACAAGTTAAAGTACAAATCTGCTGATTGTCCAAGTGTCGGTCTACCGCAGTAGCAACAGCAGCAGCAAAAAGAAAAAAAAGTGTTATAAAACGTACGTGGTAACCTTTATCTACCAAATAGTCCTCTCATTGCCGATGTTATTGTCACTTTCATTTTGATCGCGCGTTTTCCCGTCACTTGAAAAAGTTTCTGATCAATAGTTTATGTTGTTGAATAATTAAGCAGATAGCACTAACTTGCCACTAATGCAAAATTACAACTGTGTCGCATCCTTCGTGTTTTTATGTGAAAAGACCCATAATCCAATTTCAGTACGCTGTTTTCAATCCAGTCACTCTCAGTGTCTAATTTTGTCTGTGTGCCAACACAGACATGTTCTTTCTTTCTTTCTTTCTTTCTTTCTTTCTTTCTTTCTTTCTTTCTTTCTTTCTTTCTTTCTTTCTTTCTTTCTTTCTTTTCTTCTCCTCTTCTGGCAAATTTGTCCGAACAATGTTCTCGGACACTATTACGCTTAGTAACTCCAAACTTGGCATGATTATAGTTCCATATATAGTCTCGTCTTTTTATGAAGAGGAATGAACATTTTGAAAATCATGCAAAGTAGGGAAATTTGAAAATTTATATCCTGAATATCTTCAAAGGTATTATAGGTACATGTGCCATTCCAACTTCAAAGTTTATGTTTGTGATTTAGTTGTATCCAATGAACCACAAAATGAAGTTGTAAAATGCCGTTTATGTTACGTAGGGGCACCTTAAAAGTTTAAATGTTGGATACCTTCAAAATTATTTTAGGTAGAGGTGTCATTCTAATTTCAATTTCTAGGTTTGCGTTGTAGGCACATCCAATGAAACACAAACAAAAGTAAAATAGAAATTTATGTGAATAAGTGGCGCGTCCAAGGTTTAAATCTTGAATATCTTCAAAACGTGACATAACGTAAGTTCTTGCTAATAATGTCAAGACTTAATGAAAATATTTGTCGTGCATATCAGTAGAAATGGACGGTGTGCGCATTTTCATGAATGTGTTTGTCGTTCAAGTTTTTCCCTTTACCATTTTACCATTACAAGGTAATACCGCCGGTGCAATGCAATGACACCTCTTAATTCGTGCATGAAACAAAAATATAGAAATGTCAGTATCAAGACCAGACCAATGTAAGCAAACGTGTCCCTGGGTTGATGCCAGCTTGTCTCACGTTATTGGGGAGAGGATGTGAAGAGCACATGTAAGGGGAGACGATATTGGTCCATTACCATCAGAGTCACCGGAACCAGTCGTAGTTTTATCGATTCTTAGAAATAGGCAAACAGAAATAGTCAAACGATTAGATATTATCAGGCGTGGAAGTTTAATGTCAGCCAGTGACAGAAACCAGAAAATAGAAACGATTCGGCACATCTTAATATCTGTCGATGCAAAACGGATAGTACAGGTATTCTGTATGAATTGAGCACTTTGCTTCTCGTGTTGAGTCAAGAACACGTTTCAGTGGACAACAGTGGCCCAAAACGATTCGCAGTTGTTTTGACCGACGATAATTAGTGAGCCAAATGCATTCGATAAGATTCTATACCTTTTCTACATTATATAGAAAATTCTGTCGTCAGCACTAAATTGATTATATAATTTCTATTGGGAACTACGCAAGATTTTTCAAAATGGAAACACAACTTTTTCGACTTCCATGAACTTCTTTTATTTAACGAATGGAAGGTTCAACATCATGGGTTAGTATGAGTGACTATGAATTGTCGTGGCACCTGTTGCCTTTAGAATCTCATGGCTCGTAAATCTATCAATGTGAAACTTCACACCGCTGGATTAAATTTTGCATTCCAGTTTGTTAACCTACTTTTCCTTTACATAATATTTTACTTCTCTATGAGAGCAAATGTAAAGAGGTTTTGTTTTTTGTTTTTATTAGTCCACAAAATGCGCTTCATCCGCTCTCTTTGTAATAGTGTTATTGCAAGGACACAAAACAAGGTATGCATGACTCTACATAAACGCTTAAATGTGCTGAAGATTGCGATATGGCGTCATGCTTTGGTCCGCCTAATATGATATCTGATATCACATGAGTAATGCAGAGGCTCTTACAGACTGAAATATTTGTACAGCTCCACATTTCTGTTAATACAGACTTTTCGACAGTTTTGTGCACAAGGAGTTTTCATACAACCTGCGAAAAACCTTCAATCAGCCATCTTTATGCACGTAAAGATCGGCATTAGTTGAAATAGACATATGATCTTGTGTGTTATTAATACAGAGTACTTTGAGCTAGATCATAGTTGCACATTTGTGCGTGTATTTCATGCGCAGATTATTTTACATGAATACCAATACTGACAGATAAATGAAATAGTCGATGGGACATGAGCGTCAAAACGTCAAATTTTGGAATTTACTGACAGACAAAAAGACAAATGTTTCGTCTGTACGCTTCTCAAAGCAATATACCGATAAGGGATAAAGAAAACCGGAAGCCGTTTTCACTTTTGTGAATCCATCAAGACAGCAACTTGATTGCTTTACAAATTATTTATACAAGGAAAATTACATTTTCTCATTATTTTGAATGTGCCTTTTAATTATCAGAAATATGCAATATTTTGATGAATGAAGGCGCATGCCTAAAGCAGACGAAGTGACTATAATTTCCTTGGAAAGTACACTAAATGGAGGACAGAAATAAAAAATACAGTTGATATGTAACAACATGACAATTGACATCTAACCTTTTGTACAACACCGATGGTGTTTGATTCTTTAGGTAATGTCCAACTCATTTTATCTATTTTGCAGACATCAGGCATTTTTGTTTTTGTTTTTCTTTTTGATAAGATTTTATATGTTGTGTACACATGGGCAAAATTTGAAAGCGATGTATAACTCGGTTATAAAGCACTAAAAGGTGAGAAAATATATTAAAAGTTGTAACAAAGGATGGACCAGCGTGTGTTTGCTTGCAGACAGGAGCTGTCAATTGACAAATACACAGCTATGAATAATGAGGGAAAGGGTCAGAAACTATACAATTACTCTGTGGATTTCCGGATAACATTCGACTCCATATGGCGCAATGCACATCTGCTAAAATTGTTATATCATGAAGTTGGCACAAAATTTGACAATACCATAAAAAGTATGTTGTCGTCGGTCAGAACCTGCATACGTGTAAAGGACAAATTGAATCCTTTTTTAAGAGACACACGGGATCAAAAAAGGTGACGTGATCAGCCCTATTTTATTCAATTTTTCATGAATAATTTTTCATGACTTATTCAATGCACCAACTAATCCGGTAACGCTGGGCACAATATGTAGATGATTTGGTACCGATATCAGAAAATCTTGAAGGCCTGACAGTCATGCCTGAACAAGCTACATGGATATAGTGACAAATGGCATCTCGAGGTTAATACAGACAGAACCAAAATAGTAATATCTAACCGAACTGGCAGAAAATATACAGAAATATTCCCTTTTTAATGGCGAGGTTATTGAGGTAAACAACGGTTACACCTATCTGGGAGTTAAACTTTCATCAGCAGGAAGCTTCACTAATGCTGAAGCTGATCTGAAAACTAAAGGTTTGGAGGCACGGGTAAAGCTCAAAAAGCTTACATGCCAAAGCTCGATGAAACGTTCTGCCATTTTGTATCTATATGACTGGCTTATTGTACCAGTTATGTGCTACGATTCTAATATTTGGGATATAAAACAGATTAAACATGTAGCGGCAACAAATAAGTTTATCTCTGAACGTTTAATGGAGAAACTCTCAGCTGAAATATGTCATATTAGTGTATGTAAGTATGCCTTTGGGTGCATAAGAGAACATGTAATATGGTGGTAGTCAGTGAACTTGGTGGTACACCGATCTGGTTATTAAACGAAGTTGTAGATTTTGGCAAAGATTAGACGATCAAACTCCGGACTCCTTATTGGGATCTGTTTACATTTAATGTAAAAAAAAAAGAGGGTAGTGGCTAAAAGATCGGGTTACCAACTTTAGGAACATGCCAACATATCATAACTCCTTACACGCCCAAGCAGATTATGATCTCGGATACCTTAGGGTTCATCAACCTATGCCCACCATAAAAGATGAATATTTCAAATTATTGGAAAGAAAATATCAGTAGAAATAAAAAGCTGACATATAACAAACTTAAAAATAAATATAAATATGAAGATTATCTGGACATAGCTAATGTAAATTATAGGACATCTGTCTGTAAATTAAGAATCAGTGCTCACAGGTTGGCTGTAGAAGTTTGCAGATACTAACCAACCAGGGTATCTATTGAAGAACGAATGTGTCAATAGTGCAATTCAAACAAAATAGAAACATTGTATTATTTTACTGGTATGCAGCAAATACCCATACATCAGAAAACAGATTCTTGGTGGTTCATTTGAACCTAAGATACATTTATTTTGCCGGCAGTATTTAGTTATGTAGCTTTTAGAAGCCAAGGTTTTCTGTTTTTATGCTGAAATCGCACTTCCCCTGAGCAGTCAACATTTCAAAGCGCTGCGTAGTGAGAGTAGGGAATTTGGATTGAACAGAGGGCCCGACTAGGATTCCCGAATATGATACCAATCGGGCAGCGCGTTTGGCAAGTAATCGGTTTAATAATTTAACCTTTATTTGTTTGTAAGCATTTATAACAGTTTAATAACATCGTATTATGACATAGTTTCGTTGATGTCGGGTAAGTTTTAGACTTGGATTTATGAAAAATGGTTGTAATTTCACAGAATGCTCAATAATCATGGCACATCCCATTGCAGGGACATGCGTAGTAGGGCCTAGGTAGTGACAGTGAAATCCAAATCCAAGGACTGGGTACTGAATAGCCTTCAATACGAATAACAAAGGAGAGATTAGATGATAAGACTTTGCGTTATTGAATACATTTATATGTGCACATGGGTTAATGGTAAGAGCTGGCTTAATCGCTCGCTATCAAAAAATCCACAAATTTTCAACCAGCCTTACAATCTACGTCTACTCTCGCCCAGATCTCGCAATTCCTCCATAAAATTGACCATCTTCTTTGACCGCCTTTCACGAGAGAAAAGACGCATTTTAACAGAATCACTGAATCGTTTTTAAGTTTAATATACACAGATTAAAAAGGCTTCAATAATCAACCTTTTGCATCGAGTAGTTTTCGATAAATCACAAAAACATGAGGCATATCCGTTTCACCACTATCTGTTTGTTTACACAGCAGTTGTCACTGTATAGCCGTATCTGTTGGTCACGGTGCATTCTCAACTTACTTGCGGTTAAGCACATACATATATTTACTATGTTAATTGTGACTATTGCAGCGATATTTTGCTTTGAATTTTAGACCCTGAAATGGGTAGGGCATTACCTGAAGCAGACTATTCTCCGTTTTTCTTTTGATACCGCACGAATGGAGATTTATTGGGAACTGAAATGGGTCTGTCTAGTGGCAAAAGCATGACACAACGTAACGAAGTACATTTCATACGAAAGGAAAAAATATATCATCAAACCGTTTTTAGGCCTTTTTTATTGCAACAAGGTACTTTTCGATTAATATATTGATTTGCAGAAACGGGTTCACCGAAAATCGTTGCTATGTCATTCGATTGCAATTCTTCTAATTTCTAAGTTGTAATAAACACTTGGACACACATTTTCAGTTACGGATCGAGTCTACATTATTCTGGAGTGCAATTAAGAAATGAAGTTCATTTGCATTGCTTTTATGCGCTCATATAGCCTACTGGGTTTGACATGCATTTACCATGGCGCACGTCATAGTATACATGCCTGTCAGCCTCTGCAGGCTATGAGTGCGAAAACGCAATGTAAATGAAGTTCATTGCTTATATTTTATAGTTTCCCCCCTTTGTTACACGCTAAAACATAGGAAAAATGACTTTTACTGGCTCATTCTTTGGAGATCTGCTTAATGCTTAAAATTGTCACTAGATGGCATAAACAGACAAGGACGAGAGTCAGGAAAATAAGTCACAAGTTTATTCAAAACTTCATTTTTCTGCTTATGCTCAGATAAACTGTATTCTGCTGTTCTTATTCTCCGAATGCTAAAACTTAAACAAAACCATACGCAAATATCTGATGATGGACATTAGGATTACAATAATTATAAACAGGTACCGGCAACATGGTTGTGGTATTTCAATTCCCTTTTGTATGGTCAGTGTATGTGACTACACGTATAATACACCGGAGCATTTATATTAATCCATTAGGGATTGCAAATCCAGCACTTAAAATTGGAATTAGTCCATGTCTCTCCTCTGTTTGGTGCATATGCGACTGCAACAGTTTAAATATACCAAAGTGAAATCAGATATATGTGGAGCCATTAGGGAATTCAAACTTTGTAAATATAAAATCGAGATCTATCTCAATCATGTTGATCTATTCATGGCAGTACTGATCATAAAGACTAGTGACTTTTATATTGTACAGTTTACAGAATGAGGCGCTGCGTGTGAATTGTAAACCTGTACTCTCTGAATCTAAAAAGCTGCTTCACAAAGTGCACGGCCTCTCTCCATACGTCTTTTTCTGTGTCACATGGCTCCCAGACAAACCACTATATGAAGCCCCAGTTTATCAGGCGTGGTGCTATTACTTTTTCAGCATTTGGTGGTGATGCTGAGGATGAAAGATCGCATAATTAGGACCTTCTGTGGCTATCCATATTGATTTAATGTTGATACTGAAAATATAGAATCCATTTATTTTTTGGAAGAGTCTCTGTATGTCTGTGAGATACAGAGATACAGAAACTCTCTTCCAAGAATCTCTTAAAAGACATTCTTCCCGACACAAGGTACCACCTTTACTAAATATCCTTGAATAAACTTTTTCGTTTTCTGATGTAAAGACATTAAATTTGTGGCAAACTGTTCGTAACAATGTAAAATGAAAAACTGTGTCTCCGAGTTTCAGTAACAAGTGTAGTTTTGTCGGGAGAATGAGTCAAAGTCTGGTCCTTTTGCTGTATTGAGTCAGTGTCATCGATACAACTCCAAACGTGAATAGCACCGTAACAATACATAAATCACACAAAATGAAACATGCTTTTTCAATTTAAATTGTGTTTGTTTCATGTTGCGTGTGACGTGTAATCAGACATCCGTCGTGCACATTTGGTTTTGTCCATAATTTAATGCACTACGACACTGATGTTGGCGCGCCACAATTTACTTGTTACAATATCTAGGTCATGTGATCTACAGTAAGTTACTACTTTTGAATTTCACTCTAGAAAATGATAATTCACCCCCATTATATAGAATAAAAATTCTTGCAAATGGCAGAACCATTAGCTGGACAATCTCCTGAACAGCTATTAAACCAGATCTTTGTAGACTACCCACTAACGAACACAATTTATCATTTTGTAAGTTGCTGAAATGGTTTCAATGGTGTGAATCTCTCCATGGCACATACGTAAAAGTGTTGAGACAGAAAAAAGAAAACGATAACTACTAATTAAATTCAGATAAGTAATGAATGAGCCATCGCTAAAATCTTTGTGATGCATACTGTTGTCTCTTGGCACTTGCTATCCACGGAATTTAATTTTTCCAAACGAGATAAAGCGATACCGGTACTATTTAACAGCACACATGTAGGTCGCGTGTATTTTTATCGATGAAGAGCCCTTCGTGACCGTGAGCCTAGATACATTGTATATCCTCAGTGCATGTATGCTTATTTTGTAGAAAGGCTTCTCAGAAGACCGACACATCTGTAAAATTCAAACCCTGATGCATTAATTGAAATGAAATGGTTTCTTTGAACAGGATGAAATAGAGTTAATGTTGAATTTTGATTCGAAGGGAAAGATGATCGAAAGACAATCTTTGTCTCAAACATTCAAAAGTCCTTCAACACGTCCATATCGGTAATGCCAGAAATCCGTCAGCTATTTTCTCTACTCTCCATGTCCGTTCCTATCAAATAAAACTTATTTACTGATTGCAAGTCATTTTATCATGTCAGAAAGTGTTCATCTTGTGGAAGGAAAAATACGGTTTGCAGTAACGCTGACAACCCAGGTCCAATGCTCAACACACACTGCAGGCCTTTGAGAATGCAGCTGTCTTATGTGACCACTCCAGCAGGGGAAGTGCGTTTTGAAGTGATAGATGTTGCGCAACTTGCGTACACCGCAAGGGAGGGGGGAGAGAACTGGATCAAAAGTTCCTTTCCACTTTGAAACATTTTCAGGAAAACAAACGATGAATAACACCTCAAAATTACATGATACAGCCTTGATAGACGGGAGAGTAATTAAGAATTGACAAAGCAAATCCAAGGGATCACTTACCCCACAAATATGACTTCTTTGCATGTTTATTTTCCGGTGACCTGGCAGATAAATCAGAGTCATGCCATTGTGTTACATAGCACTGTCCATGTCTTAGAGTGTACAAAACGTGAGATACAAAGCAAGGTCCATAAAAACCAGTATCTTCTTTGTTCCTGTGGTCAGCTCAGCTGAAAAAAATGAAAAAAAAAAAAAAAAAAAAAAAATTGTTTGACATGAATCTCAAAGATCGCTTATCATCCAGAGTTATTATTGTGCATGGAGATTTGTCCAATACTGAACAAGTGCCCCTGAGAATTCATCAGTGTCCTTGTCCTACTTTTCTAAATAAAAAATCCATTCTCTGGCCAATATCATCATTATTGCGCAGTACTGTTCAATGCCAAGGCCTTCCAAGGTCAGCTTATTTCTTTGAAAGCGTTATACTAATATTTGATATTCTTTCTAATTTCACGTTTTGGGCAACTCGATGTATTCAGAAATATTTAACCTTCGAAATGCAGACGATGTGTGCAAAGGAATTGGGGGCAGAGGGCGTCTTCCATTGCAATTGCTGCGCAAATTGCGGACCTATAGTTTAGTCTGGTACATAATGTTGGATATGCTTGGAGTCGATGGCTCAAACAGCCGATTGTGTCTTCCCTGCACTTTTCACTTGATGTTCGTAATATTCGTTGTTATGGAAACCAGATTTTCAAAGCCAGACAACTGCATAATGGTGCAACTTAGGTGCACGGAACTCACATTAAATCTCCGTTTCAGTCGGAATATACGTGTTCTTAGTGCATGGCTCTACTGTCTTACGCGGGTATTAAGCTGATTAAATTTCCTCACATACCTACATATACATATAATCTACATATTGGTTAGATTTGACGGTTTGGATTTAGCATTACTTATATCTAAAGCTTTTAAATAGTCTGTTTTGCTCCCTGGTAAAAATTGGGTCATGCACATTAAAAGGTTGTTATATTCAATTGGTTTTGAGCATATGTGGAATGAGAAGGATTCACAAAACAGGTACAAAATCAATCGGCTACTGTATCAAAAACTTTCTTCCACTTATGTGAGTAATTGATTATTTCATATCAACAGATGTAACAATAATAGTTCAGAACAACGGTAAAAATTGCGGACATACAAGTTGTTTAAACAGGATTTCATCAAGCAGAATTATTTGCTGGGTATCGATTGAAATAAATGGCGCGCATTTACTAAATTGAGAATCAGCTCCCACTCCTTATAAATCGAATTGGGCAGATATTCAGTTCCTCAAACATCGGCTGATATCCGCTATTGTAAATTATGTCATGCCTGTAATTTTGTTAACTATGCAGAGGATGAAATACATTTCATGTTAGAGTGTAATAGTTATGATGATTTACGTTAAATCCAATTTGACAAATTGTCCATTTTCACTTAACGTGATTTATATGGAAAAGTTAACATTTTTTATGTCTTACAACTCTGATAATGTGGAAATAATGAACCCGATGCTGGACTACGTAAACACAGCTTTAGCAAGGCGCGCATACCTGCTTAATACGATTTAAATGGCTTCTACAAACAATTTGAAATATGGGTTTCCCTTGGTGGGGCACTTTTGTGATTGATGTGCTATTTTGATATGTTTCAATTCTAAGTTGGCTTTTATCGACTACATGCGTTTTGTCTTTTTAGTCGCGTTTTTGTTTATTGAAGTGATTCTGTTTAATATATATGTATGACCCATGTTCAAATGTATTTGGACTTTGTCAATAAAAATCTTAGATCCATGACAATGGAACAATAGCTGTGAACTCACCTATATGCATGTAGAGAGATGCATATCAGGAAAGAAAAAAAACAAACCTCTTATGCTGATATAGCCCATGAAACACTAAAGGGAAGTTATACATAGGATCCTGGGTGGTTTTGAGTGTCTTATGTATTAGAAAGGAGCACGAGAGGTTCGTTTTTCTCATGATGTACCTTTCTCTGTATGAGTGTGAATGAGTTCACAGGTATTGTTCCACTGTTATATGTATGTTGTGAGGAAATTCAATCAACTCAATACATGCGTGAGACAGTAGAACCATATGCACTAAGAACACGCATTTTTCGACAGGAACGATGGATTTAATGTGAGTTTTGTGTACCTAAATTGCAACATTGTGGAGTTACAGGGCTTTGAAAATCTGGTGTCCATAGCAACGAATATAACGTACATTAAGGGAAATGTGCAGGGAAGACACACTTGGCTGTTTTAGCCAGCGACTTCAAGCACATCCCACATCATTTACCACACTGATGAAGTAGACCGATAGCCCCGGCATCTATTAAAGTTTTTTCTTTCAGATTCAAAGTATCAAAGTCGTGGTGCAGCTTCTGTTGGCTTTTTCCTAGGAATGAAATAGAAATTCATTTGATTTACCAAGCCATAGAGTGAAATATGATACAAAGAAGCGTTTAAAGAAGCGTTTGTTTCATTCAGAATTCAAGAAATACTTATTAAAATTAACTAAAACCTCACGTATTTCCATGAAATATTACCAATTGTGTGAATAATGTATACCTCTCAAAATGTCATGATATCGATTCAGATATAAAATACCTGTAGATTGAAACAAACGAAACAGAAATTTATTTTGAACCTCACCAAGCAGATTTTCACAGTTTAAACAGGTACTCAGTGGCTTAAAGTCCAGGTGCGGCTTCTATCGTTTTTTTCCCTAAATCAAATTGTGACCAACATCCTCGAGTGATGTGGAAAGTCAGCCTGAGCATGCACCTTCTTATTAGAGACGTAGTCTCAATATATTAGAGAATTTGTGGCAAACAAACCCCAAAATACAAACAAACAAAAAAAACGAACGAAAACAAAACAAAACAAAACAAAAACAAAAAAACCAAACAAAACCAACCCCCCCCAAAAACAAAAAAAAAAACAAACAAACAAACAAACAAACAAAACCCCCCCCCCCCCCAAAACCAAAAAACAAAAAACCCCGCCAAAAATGTGGAAGCTATCCAAAAAGGATGTCTCTGTATAATTGTTTCGTATGATGCCTCTGGGAAACACTATAGCCCAGCTATATTTTGCTGTCTGCCTCCTATTATGTACAATTTCAGCATGTTGAATTTCAAAAGTCGGCCAAAGGATAAAGAATAAAAAAGCACTGTGATCATATATGTGAGACATATATACAATATTATTATTTAGATTAGTGGATATTCAGGAGTGCAGAAAGCATATCTTAAGTACTATTTTCTCTTTCATAACACACTTTAAATTTGCAATTTTGCACCATGATCACCCCTATCCTGTTTGTTTTTTTATCTGATTAGTAAACTGCATCAATTTTGTGATAGTTTCCTCCCATATTGCACAGGTAGAAATATGACAGAGATGGTGAAACATGTCAAAATTAATTTACCGACCAGACATATATCGGATGCCAATGTATCATGCACCAAGGTATTATGAACATAACAAGCACAGAAATGTTACATGTACAAGCTTATCCATTTTAAGGTCGTTCACCCGAGAAAAAATTTCTGCATGTATTGTCCTAATCTGATACTTATCAAGAAACACACACACACACACACACACACACACACACACACACGCACACACGCACGCACGCACGCACGCACGCACGCATACATACATATATATATATATGTCTTTCAGATGAAGTCATAGAAATTTTCCTAGGAATGTAACAATATAGAAATAATGTATATTCGAAACAATACATATTCGTGATAATGTCTGAAATCCTTGCCAAGAGAAATTTGTCTTGGAATGTTATGCAGTGGAAACTGCAGCAAAAAGTAGACTACAGTTTCAGAGGGACAACCGCAGGAGCAGCTGGGACTCTCAATAAGGTGTCTAGTGAATAGACAGGCCTTTAGTGCACTGAAATCAACGTGAAGACGAGTGATTAAAATATTTAACTTCATGGGTCCGTGTCTTAACTGCCCGCGTCTATCGGGAAACAAGTAATACTTAAGATGTACCTTGAATAAAATGACAGAAGGGCAATTTCTGTTGTTTAATGGAAGAGCGTTCCAAAATTGGGTACAAAATGTGATGAAAGAATTTTTAAGAATGAAGTGTGTTCGTTAACCTGGGGGGCGCCCGTAAATTTGCGTAACAGGCAATTGATCCTCTCATTGCCAGGTCGGGCGATCAGCGCTCTCAAGTGGTAGGGCAAGTACCGCGAGCTGTTTTATAGTAAAGGACCAGTTTCTGATATTTACGTCAAGTTTCCAGGCTAGGCCAGCCAAGATGCGATAATATTTTTGACTGACTTGATGTATTTATTGCACCCAAGACAAGTAATGATGCCTTATATTGAACAGATCCCAGCATTACTTTACCGCGTACAGAACAGTTGTCAAATATAGGTTAAGGGTATTCTAATATAAGAATACAAGCCTGATGCGCCCTCTAGGAGATGATACCTTATTGCAGATGTTTTAATGTGGCTGTCCCAACACAGCTTATCAGACAAGATGAGATCGAGATGTGTGTGTTCATGTACACGTGGGATACGGTTGCTCATAAAAGACGATTGATCATGTGTTGGCTTTTTCTTTCTTTTTTTCTTTTTTTTTTGTTGAAATTAACATTTCCTTAGTTTTATCAGGATTAAAATCTACTTGCCATTTCCCCTATATCTCAACAACCTGCAAGTTAGCATTAGAATTATGATTGTGCCCTCAAGAGTTCAACAATTTCCATCAGTGTTGTATCGAATAGGATAACTTTGCAGGTAATATCATCGACCAAGTCACTTATAAATATCAAAAACAACAGAAGGTCTAGGACTCTACCCTGGGGGACATCGGATTTTATATTTACTCAGTCCAAGAAGGTGCCCTCAATGCCTATCCTTTGCTTTCTAAAACTCAAATATGATCTGATCCATTAAAGAAGTGGGTCATGTACACCTACAGGTGATACTTTTGATGATAGAGCACGATGCCAAATACGATCAAAAGCCTTTGAAATGTCTAAAAATATTATGATAACTTCTTTTCTCTTATGGACTGCTTGACTTGGTTCGTATATGATGTTAATTAATTGGTTTACAGTGTTGTCCATTTTTCTCAACCCCGAGTTGCAATATGTCTTTGAATTATGCCTTGTCAGAAAATCGTCCAATCTATTAAAACACACAATTAAAAAACTTTCGATACAGCACAAAATATAGAAACGGGCTGTAATTCTTAACAACTTGAGGATAGTCTTTCGTAGATGTCGTCCTAACCAGATAAAATGCCGTTATGACAAGATAAAATATCGTCCTAACCAGATGAAATGTCGTTATGACCACATAGAATGTCGTCCTAACCACATAGAATGTCGTTATGACCACATAAAAGTGGTCCTAATGAGATAAAATGTCGTTATGAGCACATAAATACAAAAATTATCCCTTAATTCTATTCTAATTCCCGCCAGTGGCAGCAGGCAGGGCGCGTGGATGGGCAGTTAGTGTTGCAATTGGCCTTTGAGGGGGAGGGCACGTGACCTTTTGTGTTGGGCTAATTGGCTCAAATTTGCTGCGTGGTGTAGTGAGTGGCCAGAGATGTATCGTGGGTGTTTGGCGCGCCATTCAAGTTGAGCTTTGCTGGCAGCAAGTTCGGTTTCTCCTGTGTTTGCAGTTCGGGAAAGTATAAGTTATTTTACGGATCTGAGTATCGTATTCCTCACAAGCTGTGCATGTAAGACACAATGGATTCACATATAATTAAAAAGATCTTCAGTGAAGAATATTCACCCTCCCGCCCCTTTATAGGTGTGTGTGTGTGTGTGTGTGTGTGTGTGTGTGTGTGTTTGCTTGTGTAGTTAGGCCTTGTAGGTTCGGACACCTTTCTGTCCAGAAAATGCAACCTTTTTGTATTGTAAACATATTTATTTAAAAAACTGGATCGCCTAATAATTACAAAACAACTAATCTGGAGGTTTTCTAGTACATGCTTTGACACACATAGCATGTACAAACAGGACAGTACAAGGAGTCTGTTCGCTAATTTTAACTGTATAATACCAAGTAGTAGTTAAGGAAACAATACCAATAAGTGAAACGTCTCGACTAAACGTCTCGACTCTATGGTAAATATATGTACTGAAGAAAAAATTTTCAACATTCTGTTCATTTGAAAGATCAGTACTAGCACTTAGCATTATTTCCAAAAGTCTGTCTCTAACGAGATCAATCAACAAGTTTGGATTTACACCTGGGGCAAGAACGTTAACAACAGCATTCAAGAGTTTACGCCTTTAATGCAGCAGCTGGATTTTCTTAATTGGTTTACCTTTTTTCATTATAATATAAGGGTAAGTTGCCATTGTCATGAGCTGCAGTGAACAATTCTTCAAAAAAAAAAAAAAAAAAAAAAAAATAAAAAAAAAAAAAAAAAAAAAAATACAAAACAAGTGGCATTTATAGGCACAAAATAAATATTATAATTAAGGTAACTACAGAATCTATTATTTTAGTTTCGCTAGGTAACTTTTGTAACAGTGATTCAACTGGAAGCTCTCTGATTGTCGGCTAAGTGAAAGTAGACTGCCAAGAAAGGAAGTCAGTATTTGTGTGGTGCCTGTACGTTTAGTGAAAAGGTGCTCTTTTTGTCCCAAAAATAATTTGGTGTTTTAAAAAGCGCGCTAAAATATGTCACTCAGCAACGTAATCAAAGCGCATTGCTGCCTGTTTAAGCAACATGTTACCAAGTGCTGTGGACACTGCACTTCACCAAGGAGGCTACACGAATTCACGGCTAATGCTCACGCGGCATTACACGCCTCAACAGTTCTATTTGCCCTTGGGTATGTGCAGTACAAACAGTTTTTGTTTCAATTTTTCGTTTTGTTTTTTTTTATTCAAGGGGGTATTTATCTTTATCTGCTACATCCCCTTTCACTGTAATTATCATTTCCCATTGTTCGTTTCATATTTTTACCTGTGTATGCTTTTGGCATGAACAAAGATATTATTATTATTATTATTATTATTATTATTATTATTATTATTATTATTATTATTATTATTATTATTATTATTATTATCATTATCATTATCATTATCATTATCATTATCATTATCATTATCATTATCATTATTGGTAATCAAGCCTCCGGTTGGGAAACCCACAGTTGATTGGAATGGCGCAATTGAAATGAAGAAGCATTTCAGCGGGAATATTTGGCGCTATACTCAGTAACACGAGTTGTGTCCAAGTACCCGATTAATTTTATGATCTGCTGAGAAGCCTCGACAGCAGGCAAATTGTGTGTGACAAATTCCTATAAAGGTACAGTGTAAGCACTCCCAATTGACATGTTCACGCCATTTGTCACCCGATTTCTACTGTTGTCTGCACAAAAAGTAGGATGCTGAGAATGTATCTGTACTTATGATTGGGTATACTTTCAGAGACAACCGCCATTGAGAATGATCAAGGCTTTGATCGAAGATTAGGTTGGATTAGATAGATAAATCAATGGCGGCATGGATCCTGCTAGGGCCTTACAGAGAGCTTTCGCTACGAATAATGTAGATGAAATAAGAGAACTACTTGAGACCGATGCCGCTGATGTCAACAGCAGAGATGTCAGTCATGGATTACAAACGGTGTTAATGAGACTATGCCATCTACATTTGACTGCTGAGACCAGAGCCGGTATTTTGAACATTATTCTCACCAAAAAGTCGAAGGTGAATCTTCAAGATTCAACTGGCAGGTCTGCTCTAGCACACGCCTGCATCGCAGAAAAAGCGGATATTGTCGAAGCGCTCGCTGGGGTGTCAGAATGTGATCCTAACATCTCAGACAATGATGGAAACACACCTTTGATGTACGCCGTCAAATCTCGGAAAGTAGAAATGGTTGCAACTGTGTTACAGTGCTTTAAGCACAGAGGACTGGACGTCGACCATACCAACAATAAAGGTGAGATATTATATACATACAGCATAAGGGAGTCCATTGCTCTGGGCCCAGGTAAAGCTTCGTTGCTTGCACACCAATGATACCATGACATTAAAATATTAATAAGGTTTTAATATCTATTAAATTGTTTTATTGTGCAGTGAGAGTTGCCAGATTAAAATCGATTTAGTACTGTTCTACTGTTCTTCATATATATATATATATATATATATATATATATATATATATATATATATATATATATATATATATATATATATATATATATATATATATATATATTGTCCGTTCCATTAGCTCTCCTTTGCTTGACACTTAATAGAAAATTTTATAACACAGCAGTTTGAACCTAAATTATTCATCTTTGACATTGACTGTAGCAGTACAAGCTTTGGATCTATTCATAATAGCGCTAACGACATGTTGGGTAAAATTTGTTTAACAGAGTCCGCATCGCTCATAAATCGAACATATGGATGAAGTGACTGCTCTTTCACTCTGATTTGGTAATAAATGAAGTTGATTTGCAGCCAACAAGGGCAATAAAGACAAACGCGACTCAGATCCGTAATTTTGGACCAACAAATTGCTGCTTGCAGAACACAAAGGAAGTTCAGTTTGTAGATTTAAAAAGGCAGGGCGACGGAAAATTGATAATCTCTCGGACGTTTTACCTTTAAAATGACAAAATAAGTCTGTATCTGTGCAATGAGTCTAATTCTGTTTGTCTTTGCCACAATACATTTTGTTTTTGTTTTATCATGAAGTAGTTCAAGAGCCAGCCCCCCCCCTTAAAAAATAATAAGATGACCGATAACTGCGGGAAATTTATACTACGGAAAAAAGATGTGAACACTTTTGCTTCAGTTTTCCCCCACATACGACTATTTTGTTAGTTGAAGTCATAAAACTGAATGAAAATGACACTGCTATCATGTACCATTCAACTTAACAAAAATGTTCGATTGCAAACCTTGTAGAGTTTACTCAAGAAAATGTTCCTTTTTGGTGTGCACAGTGTTTTTTTTTTTGTTGTTTTTTGTTTTTTGTTTTTTTTTTTTTGGGGGGGGGGTGGTGAAAATTACAGGAATAATTATGTTGTCGTGAAATCGTAACCTGCGAAAAGTGTATTTTAAAAAGAAACCCGCCCTCATTTCTTGCTAATTTGTCCAGCATTGCATGGAACTCATCGATTATGTTATAGTTGACAATTTGTTATTCCAGTCTATTCCCTGTATGCTTATCCATGACCACCTATCCTGGTTTTCAGACCATTGTTGTGTGTGTTTCGAAATTGTGGTTAATTCAATGAGACGTGACAAATTGCTGTCGCATGACCCAGCTGATACGCTTGAGCCCCTTCCAGAGTCCTCTGTATGGGACAAAATACATCCCTCCAGGTTTACCAGAGTGTTAGAAACAGTATGTAAGCAGGACATTGACAGCTTTCACAGCGCCCCTATTGTGCAAACTCCCGTGAATCTATTAACAAAATGGTCTCTGACTTAAATAGTATTGTATATAAAGCGGGGAACATAGCATTAAAGATTAGAAAAGTAAAAAAGAAAGCAACTAAACGACTACCCAAATACGCTAACGAAGGATGTCAAACATTATTTTCTGGAATGAAATCACTGGCCAAAAAGCTGTCAAGTAATCCTTCTAACATACATTTGCGGCAGACTTATTATTCTACAAAAAGAAAGTTCAGAGTATTATGTAAAAGAAAGGAAAAGGAATTTAAAAGGAATATTATGCAGTCTTTGAATGATGTATGGGAAAGAGATCCCAAGGACTATTGGGAACTTATTAAAGAATTGGAACCTGCAGTTACTGGCAAAACAAATCCAAGAGAAAATATTGATACAAAAACATGGTTTCGCCACTTTTCACATGTTATATCTGAAAATTTGAACTCAAATTATTCTCAAAAAGAAAATTTGGTAAAAACACTAGTAGAGAACTATGATTAACTCGATAGGTCAGTTACAGAGGTGGATTTAAGAATAAAAGAACCTGAAATTGCTATTGCTATTCAAAAAACTGAAGAGAAATAAGTCTCCTGGGAAAGATGGCATATTGAATGAAATGCTGAAACAAAGCAAAACTATTTTATCAAAATCACTGGTTAAACTATTTAATACTGTTTTTAATTCTGGATTTTTCCCAACTCTGTGGAAGAAAAGTGTTGTGACTTTAATTCACAAAGGTGGATCTATGTATGACCCAAATATGTATCGAGGAATTTCTCTGAATAGTTGTGTCTCAAAGCTTTTCTGTATGATTATGAACTCAAGGTTACAGAAATTTCTATCGGATTCCAAAATTAAAAGTGAGTTTCAGATTGGCTTTGCAGAAAAGTGTGATACAAGTGATCACATATTTGTGTTAAAGTCTTTAATTGATAAGTATCTCAAATCGATAGGGAAAAATAAATTTTTGTATGCATGTTTCGTCGATTTTAAAAAAGCTTTTGATACTGTTTGGCATGAAGGACTGTTCTATAAACTACTCAATTATGGTTACAAATCAAATTCACTACAGGTTTATCCGATGAAATACTATTGAGAAGAGGTGTCAAGCAAGGTTGCGTATTAAGTCCAACACTATTTATTTTATTTATAAATGATCTGCCTGATAAATTCGGTACAAACTGTGATCCAGTGATTTTGAGGGAAAAACCACTTAACTGTCTCCTTTATGCTGATGATTTAATTCTGTTATCTGAAAGCGAGCGAGGGTTGCAAAACAGTTTAGATATTTTAAACGAATATTGTAAAGACTGGGAATTGAGCATTAATATTAGGAAAACAAAAATTATGATTTTCAATAAGACGGGCAAAAAGATTAAAAAGACGTTCTTTCTGGATAACACTCAGTTAGAAGTTGTTTCAAAATACGTTTACCTTGGAAATGAATTATCCACTAGTGGATCTTTCGACGGTGTCATGAAATTATTACGTGATAAAGCTAACAAAGCTCTTGGTAGACTGAAAAGAATTTTTGGAGCTAGCGGCGCCTCACTAAAACTGTATCTTTCTATGTTCGATAAAGTTATTGCCCCAATTTTGTTATATGCTTCTGAAGTTTGGAGAGCTTACACGATTCTTCCCTCAAAATCACTGACACAAGACAATATACAGGGATATTGGAAATATACAACTGAAAAATGCTATATTAGTTATCTAAAATACTCCCTCGGAGTTCACCGCTAAGTCTGTAATGTTGCTGTGTTTGGAGAACTTGGAAGTACCCCATTAACCTTGAAAATTGGGAATTTTGTGTGTAAAAACTGGTTTCGGATTGTAAACAGTGACAAAAATTCTTTACTTTACGATACTTATTTTGTAACGTGGAACTCTCCTACAAAAAATCAATCTATATGGTTAAACTCAGTGAAGTTTATTCTACAAGAAGCAGGGCTACATGAACTTTGGAACAATCAGGGCAATGCATCAGGGGTTTTCCCCACTTCTATATTAAAAAAGAGGATTTATGATAAATTTCTTCTTTAGTGGAACAACGAAATTCTAAATTGCGATAATGAGGAATCAAAATTAAGAACATACACAAAATTTAAAAAAGAATTAAAGTTTGAGAAATATTTGGATGTAATAGGAAATTTTGAAATTCGTAGAAATATGACAAAACTCCGTATTAGTGCACATAATTTATATATAGAAACAGGCAGACATAGACGCCCTCAAAAGGTTCCAGTGAATGAAAGAAAATGTAGCATTTGTAATACTGTTGAAGATGAATTCCATTTTATGATGATCTGCAAAAGATACAGCGAGCCCAGAAATGTTTTATTTGATAAATTGAAAAATATATTTGATGATTTGGCAAATTTTCGGCTTAATCAGCTATTTACCATTTTGATGCAATTAGGAGATTTTGAAATTATTAAATCAGTGGAGGAATATTTGCCAAAATGTCTCATTATCCGAGGAAATTCTTTATAATTTGGTAAATGTTTAGACTATCATACCTGTAGCATCTCATCACACCAAAGCAACAAATTCATAGTATTATAAGTTACGTACCCCCCTTTTCCAATTTGTATTAATGGTTGCAAGGGAGGAAGATGACAATTGTTGTAATTTCTTCTTTTTTTGTTTGTTTGTTTATGTTTTGTTTACGTGTGTTAAATATTTTGCCCAGTCTCGTCTCTTGTGTGTACACGTATTTGTATATCTGTTGTGTTGTATTTTATTTGGCAGAACGCCTTTTCATATATTAAGGTGTAGCCAATAAAGTTTCATTTCACCGTCTGCCAGGGGCATGCTTCAAAGCTTTGTTGCACTTTGCGGCGGCAAAGTGCTTCGCTGGCCTGTTTTTCCCATTGTCAGGGACATGTATTTTGGTGACAGGCTGCAGCAACCTTAGAAGAAACGATCCCAAGAAGCTGTAGTATGAGCCGCAGACAAATTTGATTGTCAATACCAGAGTTGAGTTAAACGGCAATATTCTCCTGATTGAAAAATATACATAATTATTTTAAAGAAAAGATAAGTTCGCCATACTTGAAATATCTTTTGGTATATCAAACCAAACTAAAAAAAGTTTGACTTTTAAATAAACTGATTAAAATTTGTCACTGTATGATAGTTGACTAACCTTGATTTGAATATATGTGCGAATTTATTTTGGATTTAAACAATTCATGTATCTGGTTTAAAAAAAACGGTCTGCTGATGACTTCTCATCTTCATGTCGGAGATAATTATGCGCTTTTCAATTTAATTGAAATATAAAGTGTTCATGAAGCATACTCAATATGTTGTCGTGACGAACCAATGAGCAATTGCATGATTAAGATGTCAATATTAAGCTCGTGGCCACGACAACGGAAAGTTTTCCTGATTTCCACTCATGCATGCCATTAATAAATGATGCGACAGCTGGTTAGAAATGCAAAACATTATTTAGGCATTAGTTCTCTTCTTTATCGAAACTCTTCTATTCGTGTGATTAATGGTCTTTCCGTGCGTCCATTCAATATGAAAGATAGCAACCCCGTCGCGCATCAAAGTTGTAAGCGGCACTCCTCAATGCCAGACCTCAGCACGCCAACCCTGTTTTGAGTCTGACATTGAACAGGGGTGGACGAGCCTCTTTTCACAACCAGACAATATATTTTTGGATCATACAAATAGAATGCTCGTAAATATTTCGTGACGGAAGGTTAATTCATTGATTCCCTGGTGGAGTCTATTGTCGAATAATGTGGAGATCTTGTGGTGGCTGATCCTATGTCTTCACGCAAAAGCTTTATTACCGTTCTGGCTAAAGCAGGAATTCAGAATTACTGATTGTTCCCACAGTTGCGATCATTCATATTAATCTACCAATATAGTTGCTTTACTAACCTTCATTCAGGAAGTTATGTGAAAGAAAAAAGAACTTCAGGGAAAAGCGTTTCAAAACTCACTTCTATTTGCGTCAATTGCTCCTTTGTCGGAATTTGGAATTCTTACAAATTATAGATTTTCGGTCGATGATTCCTCCGTTTTTTTTTGTTATTTTTGTCTTTTAAATAACAGAACCGCTGATACGTCAGGATCACAGAATTTATGAAGATATATATACATCGATCATTACATTATAAAACATTCATTCCGATAGATAAAAATGTTGTCTTTATTAATCTAATTAAGAGCTTAATTATCAAAAGTATTTCCGCTAAACGGAACACGAAATTATTTATTCATGATTTTTTTTTTCAGATTCCTAGTACGTTTGTTGGAAATTATATATTTTTAGAAAAATGTTTTGACTCATATATTTGTCGGTCAACCATCTATTTAAATCACGACGCAAACTAGCTATTTCTTTTGATTAGGGTGTTAGGGTGTTTAACAGACGTTTTAAGATTACTGTGATAGCATGCTTTGTGGGAACGCACTCAAACTGTATATGGTGTTACGAATATAAAATACATACATACATACATACATACATACATACATACATATATATATATATGTATATTATAATTTATCGTTATCAGTATGATATGTATATAACCGGACATAATGAACTTAGAAGAATCGCCTGCATTTGTGTATCTTCCAAGGCAAAGTTTTGGAACGCCCCTTGTACATGATCATTATAATTTGACACACATATCATTACAAAACAGCGCAATTTTTATTATTACAAATTGCCGCGGTTGTTACATAAAAGGGCTTACGGTGCGCTGAGTTGCAATAAATCACAAAACAACGTGCTGTTATATATATATATATATATATATATATATATATATATATATATATATATATATATATATATATATATATATATATATATATATATATATATATATATATCGTACTCTAGGTACATCTGAAAGAAAACACACACACACACATAAACACACAATTTATGTTAGTGGTGTCCTTATTTTAAGATCCGAAACAGAATCAGAGAAATTGTGAATGCGAACTTTGCCAATGTCCACACTGTTGGAATGGGAGTATGTAGCATCAAAGGTCCTTGGCAAAATCAATGCACTAACATTAATATCTAGATATCCCTGGCCAAAAAACACAGCTCCGATTAATGTAACATGGGCTGCTCTAAATATTGGTTTGTGTAGAAAATATGAGTGTCAGATGGACTGTTATGTCACGTGGACAGGATAGCTAAGAGTATGCCTGGGCCGTCACACAAAAATAAAATGTCCACGAAATGAGATAACAGCCGCAAAGGTGTGAAATGTGTGTGTGGTATTGGGCTGACTGTGGGCTTTATAGGGGGCCACAGGGATCAATGTGGATCTTTCAGATGGGAGGAACGAACGTTACTTAGTACAGTATGTGAAGAGACAGATACAGATTTTTTTCGGCAGAGAGGTTTCGTTAGCAGTGGTGCCAGGCCTGCAACTTTGCATGCGGCAACAAGTCTTGGGCCAGTAATACGCATCGCAGGTGCAGGGTGTGTTAGAAAACTTTTAGTTGAGCAATGAATACAGGGCCTCAAGTGACACGTTATTAGAAATAATGGAGCTATGAAACTCTTATCCATTCCTCCTCATAGAAAGGGAATAAATATACTTGATTATCTGTGGGTTTGGGAAGGGTGTCATTTCAACATTCAACCCATAAACCAGAAATCATGTCAGACCATTATATTAATTGAGGTTTGCCTCAGAACTGTCAATTAGAGTTATGCATAAACAAATGCACGAATAGCAAAAAAGCTAATTGGCGTTGATCCCATTTTTAACTGAGAACATTAATGTCATTGAAGTGACCTTTGGACAAAATGACAGGCATATTGTTAACGAAACTTTTAAATCTCAGAGACAAACCAGCGAACATAGCCGATTTAGCATGTACCACTATTATGTTTGATTTACTGGTCCAGGACCATCACGGCATGCAATCAACAGAAACCTGGTGTCGGCCAAACTGAGCTCATACCGGTAGCTCTGCCATCTGCGCCCCTCTCGGTCCTGCACACAAGGCTGCACAGATACAGTGGTGTCTGGAACACGCTGACTGGACAGAATCAGTTGTGGAGTGTAATATGGTAGGACCAGTCACGATTTTGTCTCGATATCCATGAAGGGATGATACGTATTAGACGTAGGCGATGGCTTCAGAGGTACTTGCGGTGGATGGATGCATGGTGGAACATGCCCGCAATGGAGGAGGCAGCGTCATGATGGGGGTGGGGTGGGGGATGGGGAGGCGGTGGAGGAGGCGAAAGGGGAGGGGCAATCATGGAGAACATAATACATCAGGGTACATGGAGTTCTAACCGGCCAGCGCTTTGTTGACCATATTTTGATAACAGTCACTGAATGGTTCCAGCCACACTCTGGGCTTCTGATCCAGCAAGACAATGCACGGCCACATACTGCACGAGTCAGCATGCAGTATCTCCAGCAGCACAACACCCAAATGTTGCCATGGCCAGCCCAATCACCTGACCTGTCCACCATTGAACTTTTTGCCTATGGGATGTGCTTGGGCGCCGAGTTAGGGACGAGTACGAGGAACCTGAGGCCCCTGGTACAGTGACTCAGAGACCAATGGAACCAAAACGCCCAGGCCGAGATAGCCCAGCTCACCAACAGCATGCCAAAGAGGGTCCAGGCTTTGCTTCAAGAAGTGTGCTGGTGACAGCCGCTGCTGATGCGTGCAGCCTTCAAACAAACAAAAATATGTCCTTTTCAGATTCTCAAAAGTCTTTCAATACTATCTGGCATACAGGCCTGTTCCATGTGTCACCAGAATCACACTGGATGTTCTTGTATCTGGTATGGCAGTCTTTATGCAGCTGTCAAATGGAATGGACAGGTTAATTTAATTTTTTCAGTCACACGAGGCACCATACAGGGAAGCACCCTATCACCTTCTTTGTATAATGTGTTCATAAATGATAGGCCTCTCATTATTAATTATTGAAAAAAACTAAATTGAACTCAGGCTACGATCTTGAAGCAAGTATTGGGAATCACCATCGGTCATACAGCAGTTGCCTTTTGACCACTCCAGACATCTGTCCCGTGATTGACATGGTATCCTGTAATTCTCTTCTAAGCCGAATTAGCCTAGTGGACCCGCCTTATAGATGACTGTGTAATTTTCTTTATATATATATATATATATATATATATATATATATATATATATATATATATATATAAGAGGGCCACTCAATAAAAAATACTTTAATTGACAGAGTTATAGCCCCAGGAGAGTCTCGCATTAAAGTTTTTCATGACAGGGAAAGTTGTATGCAGAAGGTTACAAAACAGTAAAAGCATATATGAGCCAGATGGAGTTGTTGACTTACTGACGGTCGTTATTCACGATGAAAATTTTGTAAAGCCCTGGAGTAACCAGCATATACTGGCACTTCTCCTAGTGAGAACCTTTTGACTGAGTCATGTATAATCTTATACTAGGTCTTGCTCGGACTACCCATTTTTATGGTAGTATTATGTCTTTCGTGAGTCGCCGTCGTATAGGTGGGTGGCCTCGGCGGACTGCATCCCCCTGGCGGCGCCCTGCGTCACGCTTGTGTCTCAGGTTTTTCGTGGCACGTCGGGGGCGGATGGGGTGACAATGTCGGCCTTGTTACTGGCCTGTGTCGTACGGTGGCAGCCTTGATCGCTTTCAATAATGTTTGTTGTGATATACATGTACATATAAGGTGCCTTTTATTGTGTGCAGATATATCTAATCCTAAGTGTGGTTTTTTTTTATCTAATTTTGTTATAATTATGATATTAGATGTATCTTATTTCATGTAATAATTATGATTCTGTTGTATTTATTTTTTGTATCATGATTTTAATGTATCTGCATATTTGTATTATAATTTCGATGTACTTGTATGGTTTCCCTGGTCACGGGGTTTTTAATAAACTTTTATTATTATTATTATTATTATTATTATTATTATTATTATTATTATTATTATTATTATAATCATCATCATCATCATCATCATCATCATCATCATTATTATTATTATTATTATTATTATTATTATTATTACTATTGTTATTATTATCATCATATTATCATCATTGTTATTATTTCAGGACCACCACACCCTTACAAAAGAGGTAATAAAGCATTGGTACAATAAAATAAACAAAGTACACACGCACACACACACACTTTGGACGAAAGGGATGAGGATGTAACAGGTGCCTGTCTTTTTTTTTGGGGGGGGGGGGGCAGAAGTATATGGTCAGACTGTCCGACTCTCCACGCTTGGCGCAGTATCAACTTTGTGTCATTGGGTGGTAACATTGGGTACACATCTGAACATACATAAATCGCGCTCCTTGCGCACACAGTCGAAAGGCTGAGACATGAAGGAGATTGATTGGCTACCAGCAAGCCTCGGTTCCAAGCTATGCTTTAGGCTGTGACGTCACCAAAGTAGACAAAATTCAACATGGCGGCCATGTTATTAACTGGTATCACATTCAAATAAATTTTTTTTAAAAAGTGGTACAAAGGATGTGTTATGATCTCTTACTTTTATGTGTCCTCTTTCCACAGATATGAATCCACATTATGGTATTACTCCGGTCTAATAATAGGGCCATGTTAATCCAATATGTTCATTTCATTTCTGACTAATTTTGTATAAGCAATGTGATGACCAAATATTTAGCCATCTACTGCAAGAATATTTTCTTGATGCAAACAGTAATATGTTGCTCCAAATTAGTAAGAAATAATCTAGTGTCCCGACTTTGAATTTCAACCTCTAAAATCCGCCATTTTGCAAAAAAATCCGCGTTTTCTACACAGGTCCACTTTTGTAACATAGGATCTATTCCTGGCAGCTTGCACCTAGAATGCACTGCCAAACCATACAGATCCATCATCTAGTGGGGATGGTGGGATAGTAACAGCCATGTGTCCACCTTCCAGCCAAAAAGGAAGGAACCTCAAAATTCCATATCTAGGGGGTAGGGCCCTTTTAATTTGATCAAAACTGTATAATTTGCCCTAGAATGCTAGAAATGTTTTTTCATAACTTAAATATCAATAAGTATGAAACTTGGCATAATCTATGCTATTACAGAAAAGGTTTTATTTTATCAGTTGTCCTAACCCCCATTACATCTGATAAAATGGACTGTTCCGTTGTTCAAATTGGACCACTTGTATCTTAAAAATTTAACCCAACCCAGTCCAAATCAATACACTCTTGAAAGCATGAACACTTGTTGGTCAAGTTACAGCGTGAATGGGTCATGGGTCTGTTTTAAATTAAAATACGAGAGCAGCATCTGGTCAGTAAGTGTTCCAAACAGACACCTCTTGCATCTTCAGTGGGGTGTTGGGTGACAGGAAGCTTGTAAAGTGACCATTAATTTGAACCCATTAAAGGCACCGACTGTTATATAAGTGATAAATCACTTACAACACCCCTTTCATGTGATCCGAAACTGAGAGGTATATAAACACAGAGCTGGTCATTTTGCGTGGTGACATGGGCACAAGGGCTCTGAAATTGGCTGTTTACTAAAGATGGCTACCATTCCCATGGTAACCAAAAGTAAGCATTCACCTTTGCTGGAAGGTGAGCCAGTATTTTATCCAGTTTTGCACCATTATACACAGAATGATGGAACAACATACAATTCAATTTGAACAGGAAACATTCATATTTAACTCCGATCCTGCTCACTTCCTGTGTTGCAGGGTCAACAGACTGATGCTTCCACCATAATCAGGGCAGATTTGTATTAAATACTAGATAAACATCCATAAATAGCACCTTTTCAACCAAAAGAGAGCCATTTTTTTAATGAATTTAGGCATCCTTTATGTTTCAAATATATATTAATACATTTTCGAAAGATAATTCTGGGTTCGTGTTGTTTGTATTATTAAGAAAGTACTTTAAATCATGCTAAATATAGAGGATCTGCCCTGATGCAGGTGGCTCCCTCTTTTGTTGAATAGGTGATAGAGTAGGACCCCTTTAAAATATGACTACATCCTATTGATACAAAACTCATAAAACCAGGATTGGGCAGGGTCATAGGGAAAATATTATGCCCTATTTTGTCATTGTTTATCTCTAATTTTAGTGGTAAGCACATCAGAAACTGTTATTCAATGTTGTAACTACAGAGAATTAAATACCTAAACATGATGTGTTCGGGTAATATACATGCATTTTGAGATGGTTACACCTCAACACTCCCAAATAAAAGGGACTATGATGTACCAATGTTTGTTTGTTTATATAAGCACTGCCCAGCCATGCAACTGAGAACGAGGCTGCTGATTTGACCCCTAATCTCGCATCTCATTAAACCCAAGTCAGCATCTCGACTGACAGCTCCGGGGTAACTGCCTTAAACACATTTCTTCTTGCAGCATTGGTTGATTGTCTTCGGAATGAAATAACTGGTACGACCATGTTCACTGTGTGGTACATTGGCCTGATTGTTTGTCTAAAATTATCTGAAAACTGGAATGACGATATGTCGCCTTCCCTTGGTTCAGGAGAGTCAATAGTTTTTGGTTCAGGATCATAAAGCTGTTCTCTGTGGTTAATCCTTGACCCGCACTGGCACAATCAATGGGATCAAGTACCGTGTATGGCTCCATAGATAACTACCAGTCCATTACATCCGAATGTTGCTGTTAGTATTACGGTCATAAATCAAGCAACCTCTAATTGCTGTGTGGGAGAAACTTGCATGCCATTTCTTCTGCACAGACACTGGATGAATGTTTAGCGAGAGAGAGAGAGAGAGAGAGAGAGAGAGAGAGAGAGAGAGAGAGAGAGAGAGAGAGAGAGAGAGAGAGAGAGAGAGAGAGCAAAAAAAAAAAAAAAAAAAAAACCGGACAAAATTTGACAAGGTCGAAATCAGACAATCTGCCGGATGGGCAGGGCAACTGAGACATTGGGTCTAAAATCACACAAAACGGTCACTTTTGGGGGCAAAGAGGGAGGCTGTTGCCTCAGGGGGACGGCAATATTATATGAAACGGTAGTTTATAAACATTGGGAATGGCCATCAAGGTATACTGCGGGGGGAGGGGGGGGGTGCCACCGCCTCTACCCTGGTTCAACATTATGCACATGTTATGAGCATGTGTGTGTTGGGAGTCTGTTATTTTTATTATACCATTGCTGTTTTGGGAGGAAATGTTGGTCGTTAAAAGGACCTTTTTGGTTGTTATTGTTGTTGGGAGGCTGCATGCATCAATAGCGGATGTGACCACCACGCTTTTGTAAGCAAGTTTGGATCCGCCTTAATTGGCATGCTGCTTGTCAGCTTGTGATCTCAGCCTGGGGATTTTGATTCCAGTGGTCTGTGAGCCTCTGTGCCAGTTGATCTAGGGTGGCGGTGGGTTCTTCATACTCATCCCTGATTTGACGGCCAAACACAACAACCCAAAAATGCTGCACAAGGGGCAGGTCAGGAGAACCATGGATGAATAAACTAGATTATTCCTCCATGGGAGAACAGACTGGCCATGGCAACAATGGGTATTGTGTTAGGTTGTAGATACTGCATGCTGACTCGGGCAGTGTGTGGTCGTGACTTATCCTGTTGAAACAGTAGCCATGGATATTGTTGGATCCATTCGTCAACTGGGCAAGATCTCATCCACGTAGTGCTGGGCTGTTCGTGTCCCGTTCAGCCCGATGAGAGCTGCATATTCCTCACACCACCGTACCCGTCGTGTCTTGTGTGCAGGGCATTGTTTGTGAGTGTGACTGCTGAGGCATATCCTAAGCTATCCTGATGATATTAATACTACATAATGTTCCATGCGACACCCATATTTTCCAAATAAAGGCATATGTACAGAAGCCATGTTAAACCAATGGGGTATCCCCCCAGCAGTATGTAAAGCTTCATGGAATTATGTTTTTCACAACCATAATATTGTATCTGTCAGGGTGAAATGGCTTTCGGGGTTTTGCGCAGAGAGACCACAAAGTGCATTCATTACAGAATGATTTAAACTTTACCTCCTGGGTGTTTTAACGATGTAGAAAAACTGAAGATTGCTTCGTCAGGAAAGTTAAGCAGCTAACTCATAAAATGAAAGATCGAGGCCTAGCCATAACTGTACTGGAAGGGTCCATATATCACTCGTTTTTATGGGTATACAAAAAGGCAAAGAAAATTTGCCAATGCATTGACACACCTGATTAGTTGTGGGAATAAATTTCCTCTCATAACATGTTATTATGTAGAATGTTTGCTCACATCTGGATTTGTGGCAAATTTGTTTCGCAAATCTAAACTGGCTGCATGGCCTTTACAGAGAGTGGTAATAATCACATCTCGTCAAAAATGAATTAACCTTACGCATAATATATTATGTTTTCTTCAAGTATCACAGGTTGCAGTACAGTCACTTTGCGCAGCGAGGCATTGAACCAATGGATAAAATAGTTTGGTTCAAATTACTCTAGCTGTTGACAAACTGCCAACTCTGCTATCAGTCAATATTTATTGTGCTTTGTTGCTTGAATATGATACGCTGGTATAATGATGATGATGATGATGATGATGATGATGATGATGATAATAATTTAAAAATTTATTTTTTTCCGATAACTACCCCTTTTACACGGGGGCATCATGGACCAGCGTACGTCCATGGTGCGACCTTGGCAAGTTACAGTATACAGTAAAATCAGGTAAATATACAATGTCAGCAGAATGAAATCTTATATACAAAATTTTTGAATGACCGAATAATTGCACCAGAGACTCTTAATCACCACGGGACGATGAGAGGTGTGGCATCACCGCATCGAATCCGAACACCATTTCCCGCGAAAAGGAAGCACACTAATGGGAATTGGGGCGAGGCGGGGAGATGCAACCAAGCCTTGCACCACCCCTTGCGACAGAAAATTATGGATTTTATAGAGAGGAAAACATGTATAACTAGGAAAGATGATTTGCTGCATAGCAAATCAGTGTGTGTGTCTTCAAAGCATATTGGTATGGCAATGTACAACTATTCCATAAAACAGGAGTACAAGTTGGAATGGCATCTCTATCTATTATAGCTTTGAAGTTATTCAAGATTTAAAATTTCTAATGGTGCTTTTTTACATAATTTAAATTGCTACAACTTTTATTTTTAATTCATTAGGTGATTAGGTGCCAATGGTCAACAACCCCCTAGTAGAAGTTGGAATGACATCTCTATTATACTGTTGAAGATATTCAAGATTGAAAATTTCAAATTAAGAAAGAAAGAAAGAAAGAAAGGAGGGAGGGAGGGAGGGAGAAAGAAAGAAAGACAGACAGACAGACAGAGAGAGAAAGAAAGAAAGAAAGAAAAGTGTGTGTTGACACACACACACACTTTAATGATAGAATGCATGAGCAGGGATCTTGAGCATTTCCTGGACTGTGTAATTGTATATAAATAATGTAACCCAAAATGTTTTCTTTAAGAGCCACTGAACTGACTGGTGTCCAGAAAGAAAACATTAACTTATAATTAAATTACCAAACATACATAGCCATTCAATCAATGCAGCCAATGTTTATATATTTCATGTCCGGAACGAGCGGGACTCGAACCTGCAACCTTTGGCACCAGTCGCCAAGCTGAAATGGGAAACGCACATATCCACTCGACCAAATCCCCATTCTTAAAAAGAATGGTTCAATGGAGGTAGTTATGTGCGAGTGCCATATCAACATGGTTATACAGTATTAAGTACTGAGTCGGCATTTATTTTTCCATATGACAAAATTAACTCATTCAGTGATGAACCCAAAGGATATGATCTTTGCTAATTCTTTCAAATTTGCATTGCTAATACAATGTGTGAAACAAATAAAAAAGGTCAGAATATCACAAATCATGAGCAGATATTATATTCTATTATGATTGTCAGAAATTTTAAATCAGAACCCCCTAATTTAAAAGATAAGAATACTCAGTATATCCCTTTGATACAAATTTTACTGACAGTAAATGAAAACTTCTGTCCTGAATGAGTCAAGGGATGCCACATTTTCAAAGGGTCATTTTGATGTCACATCTTGTAAAATATATACCAGGATTATGGCTTGTTTGCAGTTTAATTGAGATGTGACACCCCTGTAAAAATGTCCCACAGGTCTTACGATGTTGATAAAGGCTCTGGATTATGAGTGAAATCTATTGGGGGTAATAAAATACACATAAACTTAAGGAGGAAAGGGTAGGGTTTATTTTGATGTGGTTACACTTGCCAGGACTTTGGAATAAGCTGGCCATTTGATACCAATGATTCACTGTCACTGGTCATGTGTGTTTGGTGGGGTGACAGACACATAGCAGGGCCAGCTCCACAGTAAAA